>OY821777.1:27019526-27222526 GCA_963682175.1 Triglochin maritima
AAGGAGAACAGAGGAGGGAGGAAACGAGAGAAGAGGAGAGAGAGAAGGAGAGAGGAGGGAGAGAAGAGAGAGAAGGGGGAGCGAGAGAGGGAGAGAGGGAGGAGAGAGAGAGAGAGAAGGGAGGAGAGAGGGAGAAAGAGAGAGAAGGAAAGAGAGATAAGGAGAAAGATGAGGAGAGAGTGAACGAGAGAGAAGGAGAAGAGAAAGAGTATCTAGGGAGAGTGAGAAAAGGAGAAGAGAGAAAAGGTGAGGGGTAGAACAAGGAGAAGGAGAGAAGGAGAAGAGGGAGGAGGAGGAGAAGAGTGGTAGAGAAGAGTAGAAATGGGAAGAGAGAGAAGAAAGAGAGAGAAGAGATATGGAGAACGAGAGTGAGAGGTAGAGAAGGGAGAGAGAAGGACAGTGGAGAAAAGAGGATAAGAAGAGCAGAGAGAGGAGGAGATAGAAGGAAGAGGGAGAGAGAGAACACGAGAATAGACAAGAGCAGAGGGAGGGAGGATAGAGAAGGGAGAGAGAGAGAGAGAGAGGAGAGGAGAGGAGAGAAGAGGAGAGGAAGGAGAGAGAGAGGAGAGGGAGAGGAAGAGAAGAGAGAGGAAGAGAGGGAAGAGAGGAGAGAAGAGAGGAGAGAGAGAGGAAGGAGGAGGAGAGAGGGAGAGAGGGAGAGGGTGAAGGGAATGGGAGGAGGAGGAGAGGTAGAGACGAGAGAGAGAAGGAGAAGGGAAAGAGGATGATGAAGGATAAATGAGGAGAGAGAAGAAGAAGAGAGAGAGAAGGATAAGGAGAGAAGAAGAAGGGGAGCGGGATAAGAGGGAAGGGAGAGGAGAGGGAACATGAGGGAGATAGAGATGAGGCAAGGTAGATGAGAGAAAGAGAAGAGGGAAGAATGAGAGAGGAGAGTGGTAGAGAAGGAGATAAGAGAGGGGTAGAACGAGAGAGAGAGAGAATGGCTCTACAGAATGGGACGAGGAGAGAGAGAAGGATTGGGAGAAAAGGAGAAGCGAGAGGAGGGAGAGAAGAAGAGGGAGAAGGAGGGAGAGATAAAGAGAGTGGCATAAGGAGAAAGGGATAAGGAGAGAGGGAGAGAAGGAAGAGAGAGAAAGAAAAGGTGAGAGAAATGAGAAGGGAGAGAGGAGGATAAGGATAAGGTTAATGAGAAGGCAGAGAAGAGGGAAAAGAGAGAAGGTGAAGAAGAAGAGGGGTAGAGAAGGAGAAGAGAGAGAGGTAGACAGCCTAGGAGAAAGGAGAAGGGAGAGAGAGAAGGATAGAGGCAGAGAAGAGAGAATAGGGACAAGGATAAGGAGAGAAGAGAGAAGGAGAACAGAAAAGAGGAGAGAGAGAAGAGAAGAGATCGGAGGGAGAAGTAGGGAGAGAGAGCGAGAGAAGGAAGAGAAGGAGGGAGTGGAGGAAAGGGATAAGAGGGAGAGAGAAAAGGAGAGAAGGAGAGGGATAAGAGGGAGATAGAGAAGGAGAAAGAAGAGAGGAAAGATAAGAGGAGAGAGAAAGAGAGAGATAATAAGAGGGAGAAGGAGAGAGAGGGAAATGGAGAAGACGAGAGGGAGAGGAGGAGACAGAGAAGGGAAGGTGAGAGAAAAAAAGAGAAGGAGAAGAGAGGGGCAAGGAGAGGAGATGAATGGATTAAAGGAGAGAGAGAAGAGGAGGGAGAGGAGAGGAAGAGAGGGGAGGAGAGAGAGAAGGAGAAGAGAGAGGGAACGAGAGTAGATGGAGGGATAAGAGGAGAGAGCGGAGAAGGAGGGAGAGAGAAGGAGAGGACAAGAGGGAGAAGAGGGGGAGAGAGAGAAGAAGAAGGAGAGAGGGAACAAGAGAGGAGGTGAGAGGAAACAAGAGAATGAGAGGAGGACAGAGAAGGAAAGGAGGAGAAGAGGGAAGGGGAAGGGAACGAGATAGAGAAGGGAGAGTAGAGATAGAGTAGGAGAGAAGCAAGAGAGATAGAGGAGGAGAGAGGAAACGAGAGAGGTGAGTGGAGGAGAGGGATAAGGAGATAGAGAAGCGAGAGAGAGAAAGGAGGGTAGTGGGAAGAGAAGAGGATAGGAGGGAGAAGGAGAGAGAAGGTAAGGAGAGGGAGAAGGGAGAGAGAGAGAATGGGGAGAGGAGCGAAGAAGGGAAAGAGGAGATAGAGAGAGGAGTCCCCTCTCCTTCTCATCTTCCCTCTCCTCCTCTCCTTCGCTTCTCTTCATCCTCTCTCTTCTTCTCTTTCTCTCCTTCTCGCTCATCTCTTCCTTTCTCTCCTTATCCTTATAAGGAGAGAATGAGAGCATAAGAGGGAGATAGGGAACGAGAAGAGGGAAGAGGAGAGATGGGGAAAGAGGAAAGAGAGAGAAGAAGAGATAAGGAAGAGGGAGAGCGAAGGAGAACAGAGGAGGGAGGAAACGAGAGAAGAGGAGAGAGAGAAGGAGAGAGGAGGGAGAGAAGAGAGAGAAGGGGGAGCGGAGGAGAGGGAGAGAAGGAGAGTGAGAGAGAAGAGGAAGGGAGGAGAGAGGGAGAAAGAGAGAGAAGGAAAGAGAGATAAGGAGAAAGATGAGGAGAGAGTGAACGAGAGAGAAGGAGAAGAGAAAGAGTATCTAGAGGGAGAGTGAGAAAAGGAGAAGAGAGAAAAGGTGAGGGGTAGAACAAGGAGAAGGAGAGAAGGAGAAGAGGGAGGAGGAGGAGAAGAGTGGTAGAGAAGAGTAGAAATGGGAAGAGAGAGAAGAAAAGAGAGAGAAGAGATATGGAGAACGAGAGTGAGAGGTAGAGAAGGGAGAGAGAAGGACAGTGGAGAAAAGAGGATAAGAAGAGCAGAGAGAGGAGGAGATAGAAGGAAGAGGGAGAGAGAGAACACGAGAATAGACAAGAGCAGAGAGGGAGGGAGGATAGAGAAGGGAAAGAGAGAGAAAAGGAGAGGGAGGAGAGAAGAGGGAGAGGAAGGGAGAGAGAGAGCGAGAGAAGGAGGAGGGATATAGAAAATGAAGGAGAAGAGGGAAGAGGAGGGAGAGAAGAGAGGCAGAGAAGAGAGGGAAGGAGGAGAGAAGAGGGAGAGAGGAGGATAGGAAAGTAGAGGGGAGAGGGGGTGAAGGAATGGGAGGGAAGGAGAGAGGTAGAGACGAGAGAGAGAAGGAGAAGGGAAAGAGGATGATGAAGAAGGATAAAATGAGGAGAGAGAAGAAGAAGAGAGAGAGAAGGATAAGGAGAGAAGAAGAAGGGGAGCGGGATAAGAGGGAAGGGAGAGGAGAGGGAACATGAGGGAGATAGAGATGAGGCAAGGTAGATGAGAGAAAGAGAAGAGGGAAGAATGAGAGAGGAGAGTGGTAGAGAAGGAGATAAGAGAGGGGTAGAACGAGAGAGAGAGAGAATGGCTCTACAGAATGGGACGAGGAGAGAGAGAAGGATTGGGAGAAAAGGAGAAGCGAGAGGAGGGAGAGAAGAAGAGGGAGAAGGAGGGAGAGATAAAGAGAGTGGCATAAGGAGAAAGGGATAAGGAGAGAGGGAGAGAAGGAAGAGAGAGAAAGAAAAGGTGAGAGAAATGAGAAGGGAGAGAGGAGGATAAGGATAAGGTTAATGAGAAGGCAGAGAAGAGGGAAAAGAGAGAAGGTGAAGAAGAAGAGGGGTAGAGAAGGAGAAGAGAGAGAGGTAGACAGCCTAGGAGAAAGGAGAAGGGAGAGAGAGAAGGATAGAGGCAGAGAAGAGAGAATAGGGACAAGGATAAGGAGAGAAGAGAGAAGGAGAACAGAAAAGAGGAGAGAGAGAAGAGAAGAGATCGGAGGGAGAAGTAGGGAGAGAGAGCGAGAGAAGGAAGAGAAGGAGGGAGTGGAGGAAAGGGATAAGAGGGAGAGAGAAAAGGAGAGAAGGAGAGGGATAAGAGGGAGATAGAGAAGGAGAAAGAAGAGAGGAAAGATAAGAGGAGAGAGAAAGAGAGAGATAATAAGAGGGAGAAGGAGAGAGAGGGAAATGGAGAAGACGAGAGGGAGAGGAGGAGACAGAGAAGGGAAGGTGAGAGAAAAAAAGAGAAGGAGAAGAGAGGGGCAAGGAGAGGAGATGAATGGATTAAAGGAGAGAGAGAAGAGGAGGGAGAGGAGAGGAAGAGAGGGGAGGAGAGAGAGAAGGAGAAGAGAGAGGGAACGAGAGTAGATGGAGGGATAAGAGGAGAGAGCGGAGAAGGAGGGAGAGAGAAGGAGAGGACAAGAGGGAGAAGAGGGGGAGAGAGAGAAGAAGAAGGAGAGAGGGAACAAGAGAGGAGGTGAGAGGAAACAAGAGAATGAGAGGAGGACAGAGAAGGAAAGGAGGAGAAGAGGGAAGGGGAAGGGAACGAGATAGAGAAGGGAGAGTAGAGATAGAGTAGGAGAGAAGCAAGAGAGATAGAGGAGGAGAGAGGAAACGAGAGAGGTGAGTGGAGGAGAGGGATAAGGAGATAGAGAAGCGAGAGAGAGAAAGGAGGGTAGTGGGAAGAGAAGAGGATAGGAGGGAGAAGGAGAGAGAAGGTAAGGAGAGGGAGAAGGGAGAGAGAGAGAACGGGGAGAGGAGCGAAGAAGGGAAAGAGGAGATAGAGAGAGGAGTCCCCTCTCCTTCTCATCTTCCCTCTCCTCCTCTCCTTCGCTTCTCTTCATCCTCTCTCTTCTTCTCTTTCTCTCCTTCTCGCTCATCTCTTCCTTTCTCTCCTTATCCTTATAAGGAGAGAATGAGAGCATAAGAGGGAGATAGGGAACGAGAAGAGGGAAGAGGAGAGATGGGGAAAGAGGAAAGAGAGAGAAGAAGAGATAAGGAAGAGGGAGAGCGAAGGAGAACAGAGGAGGGAGGAAACGAGAGAAGAGGAGAGAGAGAAGGAGAGAGGAGGGAGAGAAGAGAGAGAAGGGGGAGCGGAGGAGAGGGAGAGAAGGAGAGTGAGAGAGAAGAGGAAGGGAGGAGAGAGGGAGAAAGAGAGAGAAGGAAAGAGAGATAAGGAGAAAGATGAGGAGAGAGTGAACGAGAGAGAAGGAGAAGAGAAAGAGTATCTAGAGGGAGAGTGAGAAAAGGAGAAGAGAGAAAAGGTGAGGGGTAGAACAAGGAGAAGGAGAGAAGGAGAAGAGGGAGGAGGAGGAGAAGAGTGGTAGAGAAGAGTAGAAATGGGAAGAGAGAGAAGAAAAGAGAGAGAAGAGATACGGAGAACGAGAGTGAGAGGTAGAGAAGGGAGAGAGAAGGACAGTGGAGAAAAGAGGATAAGAAGAGCAGAGAGATGAGGAGATAGAAGGAAGAGGGAGAGAGAGAACACGAGAATAGACAAAGAGCAGAGAGGGAGGGAGGATAGAGAAGGGAAAGAGAGAGAAAAGGAGAGGGAGGAGAGAAGAGGGAGAGGAAGGGAGAGAGAGAGCGAGAGAAGGAGGAGGGAGATAGAAAATGAAGGAGAAGAGGGAAGAGGAGGGAGAGAAGAGAGGCAGAGAAGAGAGGGAAGGAGGAGAGAAGAGGGAGAGAGGAGGAAAGGAAAGTAGAGGGGAGAGGGGGTGAAGGAATGGGAGGGAAGGAGAGAGGTAGTGACGAGAGAGAGAAGGAGAAGGGAAAGAGGATGATGAAGAAGGATAAAATGAGGAGAGAGAAGAAGAAGAAGAAGAAGAGAGAGAAGGATAAGGAGAGAAGAAGAAGGGGAGCGGGATAAGAGGGAAGGGAGAGGAGAGGGAACATGAGGGAGATAGAGATGAGGCAAGGTAGATGAGAGAAAGAGAAGAGGGAAGAATGAGAGAGGAGAGTGGTAGAGAAGGAGATAAGAGACGGGTAGAACGAGAGAGAGAGAGAATGGCTCTACAGAATGGGACGAGGAGAGAGAGAAGGATTGGGAGAAAAGGAGAAGCGAGAGGAGGGAGAGAAGAAGAGGGAGAAGGAGAGAGAGATAAAGAGAGTGGCATAAGGAGAAAGGGATAAGGAGAGAAGGAAGAGAGAGAAAGCAAAGGTGAGAGAAATGAGAAGGGAGAGAGGAGGATAAGGATAAGGATAATGAGAAGGCAGAGAAGAGGGAAAAGAGAGAAGGTGAAGAAGAAGAGGGGGAGAGAAGGAGAAGAGAGAGAGGTAGACAGCCTAGGAGAAAGGAGAAGGGAGAGAGAGAAGGATAGAGGCAGAGAAGAGAGAATAGGGACAAGGATAAGGAGAGAAGAGAGAAGGAGAACAGAAAAGAGGAGAGAGAGAAGAGAAGAGATCGGAGGGAGAAGTAGGGAGAGAGAGCGAGAGAAGGAAGAGAAGGAGGGAGTGGAGGAAAGGGATAAGAGGGAGAGAGAAAAGGAGAGAAGGAGAGGGATAAGAGGGAGATAGAGAAGGAGAAAGAAGAGAGGAAAGATAAGAGGAGAGAGAAAGAGAGAGATAATAAGAGGGAGAAGGAGAGAGAGGGAAATGGAGAAGACGAGAGGGAGAGGAGGAGACAGAGAAGGGAAGGTGAGAGAAAAAAAGAGAAGGAGAAGAGAGGGGCAAGGAGAGGAGATGAATGGATTAAAGGAGAGAGAGAAGAGGAGGGAGAGGAGAGGAAGAGAGGGGAGGAGAGAGAGAAGGAGAAGAGAGAGGGAACGAGAGTAGATGGAGGGATAAGAGGAGAGAGCGGAGAAGGACGGAGAGAGAAGGAGAGGACAAGAGGGAGAAGAGGGGGAGAGAGAGAAGAAGAAGGAGAGAGGGAACAACAGAGGAGGTGAGAGGAAACAAGAGAATGAGAGGAGGACATAGAAGGAAAGGAGGAGAAGAGGGAAGGGGAAGGGAACGAGATAGAGAAGGGAGAGTAGAGATAGAGTAGGAGAGAAGCAAGAGAGATAGAGGAGGAGAGAGGAAACGAGAGAGGTGAGTGGAGGAGAGGGATAAGGAGATAGAGAAGCGAGAGAGAGAAAGGAGGGTAGTGGGAAGAGAAGAGGATAGGAGGGAGAAGGAGAGAGAAGGTAAGGAGAGGGAGAAGGGAGAGAGAGAGAACGGGGAGAGGAGCGAAGAAGGGAAAGAGGAGATAGAGAGAGGAGTCCCCTCTCCTTCTCATCTTCCCTCTCCTCCTCTCCTTCGCTTCTCTTCATCCTCTCTTTTCTTCTCTTTCTCTCCTTCTCGCTCATCTCTTCCTTTCTCTCCTTATCCTTATAAGGAGAGAATGAGAGCATAAGAGGGAGATAGGGAACGAGAAGAGGGAAGAGGAGAGATGGGGAAAGAGGAAAGAGAGAGAAGAAGAGATAAGGAAGAGGGAGAGCGAAGGAGAACAGAGGAGGGAGGAAACGAGAAAAGAGGAGAGAGAGAAGGAGAGAGGAGGGAGAGAAGAGAGAGAAGGGGGAGCGGAGGAGAGGGAGAGAAGGAGAGTGAGAGAGAAGAGGAAGGGAGGAGAGAGGGAGAAAGAGAGAGAAGGAAAGAGAGATAAGGAGAAAGATGAGGAGAGAGTGAACGAGAGAGAAGGAGAAGAGAAAGAGTATCTAGAGGGAGAGTGAGAAAAGGAGAAGAGAGAAAAGGTGAGGGGTAGAACAAGGAGAAGGAGAGAAGGAGAAGAGGGAGGAGGAGGAGAAGAGTGGTAGAGAAGAGTAGAAATGGGAAGAGAGAGAAGAAAAGAGAGAGAAGAGATATGGAGAACGAGAGTGAGAGGTAGAGAAGGGAGAGAGAAGGACAGTGGAGAAAAGAGGATAAGAAGAGCAGAGAGATGAGGAGATAGAAGGAAGAGGGAGAGAGAGAACACGAGAATAGACAAGAGCAGAGAGGGAGGGAGGATAGAGAAGGGAAAGAGAGAGAAAAGGAGAGGGAGGAGAGAAGAGGGAGAGGAAGGGAGAGAGAGAGCGAGAGAAGGAGGAGGGATATAGAAAATGAAGGAGAAGAGGGAAGAGGAGGGAGAGAAGAGAGGCAGAGAAGAGAGGGAAGGAGGAGAGAAGAGGGAGAGAGGAGGATAGGAAAGTAGAGGGGAGAGGGGGTGAAGGAATGGGAGGGAAGGAGAGAGGTAGAGACGAGAGAGAGAAGGAGAAGGGAAAGAGGATGATGAAGAAGGATAAAATGAGGAGAGAGAAGAAGAAGAGAGAGAGAAGGATAAGGAGAGAAGAA
Organism: Triglochin maritima; assembly: GCA_963682175.1. Lineage (NCBI taxonomy): Eukaryota > Viridiplantae > Streptophyta > Magnoliopsida > Alismatales > Juncaginaceae > Triglochin > Triglochin maritima. The sequence continues at coordinate 27,027,522 of OY821777.1, forward strand.
GAAGGGGAGCGGGATAAGAGGGAAGGGAGAGGAGAGGGAACATGAGGGAGATAGAGATGAGGCAAGGTAGATGAGAGAAAGAGAAGAGGGAAGAATGAGAGAGGAGAGTGGTAGAGAAGGATATAAGAGAGGGGTAGAACGAGAGAGAAAGAGAATGGCTCTACAGAATGGGACGAGGAGAGAGAGAAGGATTGGGAGAAAAGGAGAAGCGAGAGGAGGGAGAGAAGAAGAGGGAGAAGGAGAGAGAGATAAAGAGAGTGGCATAAGGAGAAAGGGATAAGGAGAGAAGGAAGAGAGAGAAAGAAAAGGTGAGAGAAATGAGAAGGGAGAGAGGAGGATAAGGATAAGGATAATGAGAAGGCAGAGAAGAGGGAAAAGAGAGAAGGTGAAGAAGAAGAGGGGGAGAGAAGGAGAAGAGAGAGAGGTAGACAGCCTAGGAGAAAGGAGAAGGGAGAGAGAGAGAAGGATAGAGGCAGAGAAGAGAGAATAGGGACAAGGATAAGGAGAGAAGAGAGAAGGAGAACAGAAAAGAGGAGAGAGAGAAGAGAAGAGATAGGAGGGAGAAGTAGGGAGAGAGAGCGAGAGAAGGAAGAGAAGGAGGGAGTGGAGGAAAGGGATAAGAGGGAGAGAGAAAAGGAGAGAAGGAGAGGGATAAGAGGGAGATAGAGAAGGAGAAAGAAGAGAGGAAAGATAAGAGGAGAGAGAAAGAGAGAGATAATAAGAGGGAGAAGGAGAGAGAGGGAAATGGAGAAGACGAGAGGGAGAGGAGGAGACAGAGAAGGGAAGGTGAGAGAAAAAAAGAGAAGGAGAAGAGAGGGGCAAGGAGAGGAGATGAATGGATTAAAGGAGAGAGAGAAGAGGAGGGAGAGGAGAGGAAGAGAGGGGAGGAGTGAGAGAAGGAGAAGAGAGAGGGAACGAGAGTAGATGGAGGGATAAGAGGAGAGAGCGGAGAAGGAGGGAGAGAGAAGGAGAGGACAAGAGGGGAGGAGAGAGGGAGAAGAGGGGGAGAGAGAGCAGAAGAAGGAGAGAGGGAACAAGAGAGGAGGTGAGAGGAAACAAGAGAATGAGAGGAGGACAGAGAAGGAAAGGAGGAGAAGGGGGACGGGGAAGGGAACGAGATAGAGAAGGGAGAGTAGAGATAGAGTAGGAGAGAAGCAAGAGAGATAGAGGAGGAGAGAGGAAACGAGAGAGGTGAGTGGAGGAGAGGGATAAGGAGATAGAGAAGCGAGAGAGAGAAAGGAGGGTAGTGGGAAAAGAAGAGGATAGGAGGGAGAAGGAGAGAGAAGGTAAGGAGAGGGAGAAGGGAGAGAGAGAGAGAACGGGGAGAGGAGCGAAGAAGGGAAAGAGGAGATAGAGAGAGGCGTCCCCTCTCCTTCTCATCTTCCCTCTCCTCCTCTCCTTCTCTTCTCTTTATCCTCTCTCTTCTTCTCTTTCTCTCCTTCTCGCTCATCTCTTCCTTCTCTCCTTATCCTTATAAGGAGAGAATGAGAGCATAAGAGGGAGATAGGGAACGAGAAGAGGGAAGAGGAGAGATGGGGAAAGAGGAAAGAGAGAGAAGAAGAGATAAGGAAGAGGGAGAGCGAAGGAGAACAGAGGAGGGTGGAAACGAGAGAAGAGGAGAGAGAGAAGGAGAGAGGAGGGAGAGAAGAGAGAGAAGGGGGAGCGGAGGAGAGGGAGAGAAGGAGAGTGAGAGAGAAGAGGAAGGGAGGAGAGAGGGAGAAATAGAGAGAAGGAAAGAGAGATAAGGAGGAAGATGAGGAGAGAGTGAACGAGAGAGAAGGAGAAGAGAAAGAGTATCTAGAGGGAGAGTGGGAAAAGGAGAAGAGAGAAATGGTGAGGGGTAGAACAAGGAGAAGGAGAGAAGGAGAAGAGGGAGGAGGAGGAGAAGAGTGGTAGAGAAGAGTAGAAATGGGAAGAGAGAGAAGAAAAGAGAGAGAAGAGATATGGAGAACGAGAGTGAGAGGTAGAGAAGGGAGAGAGAAGGACAGTGGAGAAAAGAGGATAAGAAGAGCAGAGAGAGGAGAAGGAGATAGAAGGAAGAGGGAGAGAGAGAACACGAGAATAGACAAGAGCAGAGAGGGAGGGAGGATAGAGAAGGGAAAGAGAGAGAAAAGGAGAGGGAGGAGAGAAGAGGGAGAGGAAGGGAGAGAGAGAGCGAGAGAAGGAGGAGGGAGATAGAAAATGAAGGAGAAGAGGGAAGAGGAGGGAGAGAAGAGAGGCAGAGAAGAGAGGGGAGGAGAGAAGAGGGAGAGAGGAGGATAGGAAAGTAGAGGGGAGAGGGGGTGAAGGAATGGGAGGGAAGGAGAGAGGTAGAGACGAGAGAGAGAAGGAGAAGGGAAAGAGGATGATGAAGAAGGATAAAATGAGGAGAGAGAAGAAGAAGAAGAAGAAGAGAGAGAGAAGGATAAGGAGAGAAGAAGAAGGGGAGCGGGATAAGAGGGAAGGGAGAGGAGAGGGAACATGAGGGAGATAGAGATTAGGCAAGGTAGATGAGAGAAAGAGAAGAGGGAAGAATGAGAGAGGAGAGTGGTAGAGAAGGAGATAAGAGAGGGGTAGAACGAGAGAGAGAGAGAGAGAATGGCTCTACAGAATGGGACGAGGAGAGAGAGAAGGATTGGGAGAAAAGGAGAAGCGAGAGGAGGGAGAGAAGAAGAGGGAGAAGGAGAGAGAGATAAAAAAATGAGTGGCATAAGGAGAAAGGGATAAGGAGAGAGGGAGAGAAGGAAGAGAGAGAAAGAAAAGGTGAGAGAAACGAGAAGGGAGAGAGGAGGATAAGGATAAGGATAATGAGAAGGCAGAGAAGAGGGAAAAGAGAGAAGATGAAGAAGAAGAGGGGGAGAGAAGGAGAAGAGAGAGAGGTAGACAGCCTAGGAGAAAGGAGAAGGGAGAGAGAGAGAAGGATAGAGGCAGAGAAGAGAGAATAGAGACAAGGATAAGGAGAGAAGAGAGAAGGAGAACAGAAAAGAGGAGAGAGAGAAGAGAAGAGATAGGAGGGAGAAGTAGGGAGAGAGAGCGAGAGAAGGAAGAGAAGGAGGGAGTGGAGGAAAGGGATAAGAGGGAGAGAGAAAAGGAGAGAAGGAGAGGGATAAGAGGGAGATAGAGAAGGAGAAAGAAGAGAGGAAAGATAAGAGGAGAGAGAAAGAGAGAGATAATAAGAGGGAGAAGGAGAGAGAGGGAAATGGAGAAGACGAGAGGGAGAGGAGGAGACAGAGAAGGGAAGGTGAGAGAAAAAAAGAGAAGGAGAAGAGAGGGGCAAGGAGAGGAGATGAATGGATTAAAGGAGAGAGAGAAGAGGTGGGAGAGGAGAGGAAGAGAGGGGAGGAGAGAGAGAAGGAGAAGAGAGAGGGAACGAGAGTAGATGGAGGGATAAGAGGAGAGAGCGGAGAAGGAGGGAGAGAGAGAGATGGGGAGAGAGTGAGAAGGGAAGGAGAGGGAGGAGAGATGGAGAAGTAGAGAGGGAGAGAGAAGGGAGAGGAGGTGGGCATGGGAAGGCATGGGGAAGCCCTTGCCTAGGCGTCCGATGGCTGCCACGGTTGCCGGCCGGCCACCCCAGGTCACCAGCCGGCCGACCACCACCATCCCCGGCGTGCTGGCACTGACGGACGGCGAGAACTCCGGCGAGGGGAGAAAGAGAGACAAGGAGGAGAGTGAAGGGAGGCAAGAGAGAGCATGGATGGGGGAGCAATCACTTTGGCCCCCCTTGGCTGCTGGGGCTGCCGGCCGGCCACCCCAGGTCGCCGGCCACCCCAACCTCGCCGTCTCCGGCGTGCTGGCACCGCCGGACGGCGAGAACTCCGGCGAGGTGGAAAATGGAGAGAAGGAGAAGGAGAATGTGGAAGGAAGAAAATGGATGGATACGAGAATGCAGCAAAGAAACGAGAGTTCTCAGCCAAGGCAGCCAAATGGGGATGGTGGCACGTTTGAGCATCCTCATGGGGCACCACAACACCATGAACCCACGGGTTTAGATGGTGGTGCACATCAGCCATCTCAAGGAGCTCCCATGCCTCTACAAAAGAGGTGGTCGGACCTCTTCTCCACCGGCACCAAGACCACCTTGATGTACATCCCGCCGGCGGTGAAAGAGGGAGGAAAAGTGGCGGTGTGTTCCAAGGAGGAGGTCGACCAAGCACTAAGAAGATGGGAAAACGTGGTCCTTGGGTACTTCATCGACTTCAAGGCTCACCTTCCCACTCTTGAGCGACATCTACACAAGATTTGGAGGCTAGAGGGGGAGGTGGAGGTCACTAGACGTGCAAATGGGTTCCTACTCTTCCGGTTTTCGCTTGGGGAGGATAGAAAGAGGGCTCTCGAGGGAGGTCCATGGTTCATCCGAGGTGCACCACTCATTATTCAAGCTTGGTCGCCGGAGCAAGGGATGCACCGAGAAAGGATGATGACAATGCCGATTTGGCTTAGACTACCGGAGCTAGACTTGAGGTTTTGGTCGGTGAAGAACTTGAGCACTATCACTAGTGTGCTTGGGAAACCACTTTACATGGATGAAACTACGGCGAGTGGCCGGAGGTTAGCATATGCTCGTGTATGCGTGGAAGTCCCCCACGACTTCTCCTACCCCAAATTGGTAGAGGTTCAAGTGGAGGGAGGGGAGGTGGAGCGAGTGGAGGTGGAATACGAGTGGAAACCAGCCTATTGCGAGGTTTGTGAGGAGTTTGGTCATGATAAGGAGAAGTGTCCAAGGAAGCTTGCTACAATTCCGGCGACACAAGAAGAAATGCACCATAAACCGGCGGCCAAATGGGTCAAGGTGGGACGCCGGCGTAGTGGAGAGGCAAGGATGCACGCCCTAGCTAACAAAAGTGGTAGTGAAGCCTCAACAAAGGTTGCTAGAGGTGAGGAGGGGCGTGCTTTCAGCCACAAGCACCAAACGAAGGCGTCAGAGATGGCCATAGAAGTGGCTGGAAATGCCAACGCCGATGAGGGGGTGTTGGAGGTGATGGCTGACGTGGAAGTTGTGCCAAATCAGGAGGAAACACGTGGCACACCAAGCCCACATGGTGCAAGGGAGGGAAATTCAAACCAAGAGGAGGATAAGGATGGGTGTGCATCTTTTGGACAAGCCAATGGGGTTAGGCCACGTGGAGATGGAGTGCTTGAGAAGGTAGGCTACAAGCAACAACTTCTAACGAATTTCTTCCTTTGTGAGGGTAAAAGTGGAGAGGCAACACCAATAGGAGTGGGGCTGCATGGGAACTACAAGGAAGAGATAGTGGAGGACGGAAATAGTAATGGGAAGTGCACCTTTGTGTCACATGCACAAAAGAGGAGGGACACACTTTTGTCTCCAACAAATCTCGTCCCTAGTGGGGAAATTGCACCAATAGGAGTGGAGATAAGTGCCAAGGACAAGGCTGGCCTAGTGGAGGGTAGAAATAGCAAGGGTGAGTGCACCTTTCCGTTGCATGCACAAGAGGAAAGGGCCCAACCAATAGGAGGCAAGGTAAGTGGGCATGGGGATGTAAGTGGACCACATGGTATTTGTGAGGATTTTGTGCATGGTTTGCATGGGAAACCAAGTACAAAAAACGTGGGAGATATAGTGCATAATGGAGTGCACAATGAAGGAATATTTGAGGAAAAATTACATAGTAACCCTTGCACGAGGAATAGGTTGCGATCCCCTCCTCCACTGGTGGACCTGAGCGAAATATCACCCGAGTTAACATTTAAAGGAGTTCGAGAGGCTGCGCTCAGGCAACTACAAGGGGCGGAGCCGGGCGATGATCCGACACATAGTGACATTGAAGATGCGACACTAATGGGACTACAACCTGCAGATTTCATGCGTCTAAAGAAGAAGTATGGAAATGAGAGGACCTATAATGACAACATATGGGACGATGATTCTGATGATATCGACGTGAGTGGATCTCGACATTCTATGGGATCCCACAAAAAGAAGTCGAAGAAGAAGAAAGGCAAAGGACGGAGATGAGAACTACCACGACGCATAAAGGATTTTCTTTAATGCTTTAGCGTGTATGGCACTTGTGTAGGGACGTCGTAGGACTCATTGTTAGAATAGAGTGAGTCGATGTAACGTGTTACGTGTGAGATACGAGCTGCCCATTCAGAGCAACTCCTAGTACCAAATGTATGCTCCTTTTGCTTGTACTTTATTGAAGCGTCAATAAAATTAGCGGCTCCGCTGAGTCCGCCCTTTTATCTTGCAAAAAAAAAAGGAGGGAGAGAGAAGGAGAGGACAAGAGGGGAGGAGAGAGGGAGAAGAGGGGGAGAGAGAGAAGAAGAAGGAGAGAGGGAACAAGAGAGGAGGTGAGAGGAAACAAGAGAATGAGAGGAGGACAGAGAAGGAAAGGAGGAGAAGAGGGAAGGGGAAGGGAACGAGATAGAGAAGGGAGACTAGAGATAGAGTAGGAGAGAAGCAAGAGAGATAGAGGAGGAGAGAGGAAACGAGAGAGGTGAGTGGAGGAGAGGGATAAGGAGATAGAGAAGCGAGAGAGAGAAAGGAGGGTAGTGGAAAGAGAAGAGGATAGGAGGGAGAAGGAGAGAGAAGGTAAGGAGAGGGAGAAGGGAGAGAGAGAGAGAACGGGGAGAGGAGCGAAGAAGGGAAAGAGGAGATAGAGAGAGGAGTCCCCTCTACTTCTCATCTTTCCTCTCCTCCTCTCCTTCTCTTCTCTTCATCCTCTCTCTTCTTCTCTTTCTCTCCTTCTCGCTCATCTCTTCCTTCTCTCCTTATCCTTATGAGGAGAGAATGAGAGTATAAGAGGGAGATAGGGAACGAGAAGAGGGAAGAGGAGAGATGGGGAAAGAGGAAAGAGAGAGAAGAAGAGATAAGGAAGAGGGAGAGCGAAGGAGAACAGAGGAGGGAGGAAACGAGAGAAGAGGAGAAAGAGAATGAGAGAGGAGGGAGAGAAGAGAGAGAAGGGGGAGCGGAGGAGAGGGAGAGAAGGAGAGTGAGAGAGAAGAGGAAGGGAGGAGAGAGGGAGAAAGAGAGAGAAGGAAAGAGAGATAAGGAGAAAGATGAGGAGAGAGTGAACGAGAGAGAAGGAGAAGAGAAAGAGTATCTAGAGGGAGAGTGAGAAAAGGAGAAGAGAGAAAAGGTGAGGGGTAGAACAAGGAGAAGGAGAGAAGGAGAAGAGGGAGGAGGAGGAGAAGAGTGGTAGAGAAGAGTAGAAATGGGAAGAGAGAGAAGAAAAGAGAGAGAAGAGATATGGAGAACGAGAGTGAGAGGTAGAGAAGGGAGAGAGAAGGACAGTGGAGAAAAGAGGATAAGAAGAGCAGAGAGAGGAGAAGGAGATAGAAGGAAGAGGGAGAGAGAGAACACGAGAAGAAGAAGGCATGGGTGGTGGTCGGAAGAGATGGGAAGAAGGTATGCTCCCACGAAGAGAAGGACAATGAGGAGATGGTGGGGGAAGAAAATGCGGGAAAAATGAAGTTGGGGGACGCCGACGTGGAGGAGGTGGCCGCCGGAGGCTCGCCGGAAAAGGTCACCGGAGTGGCTGCCAGAGGTGAGGAGGCCACCGGAGTTGGAGCACATGGGGTAGGGCTTGGGGAACCAAAAGCAAAAGGTGGGGGACAAAAAGCAAAAGGAGGACAAAAAAGAAAAGATGTCATAAAAAGTAGTCAAGTTTGCTTTGTGGAAGAACCAATCATGAGGGAGGAATTCAAAAATGATGGGGTAGAGTTTTCTTTGGGCAGCCATGAAGCCAATAAGAGTGATCCACGTGGAAAAGGGCATGCAAATGACATCAAAAGCAAAAGCAAGTTTGTGCTCACTTTGGATGAGCCAATCATGGGGGGAGAATTTCAAATGCATGTGGTGGCTCCAAACTCTTTGGGCAGCCATGAAGCCATTGAGAACCCTCCATGTGGCATTGGAAAAACAAAAGAATGGACCACACACTACCATGGAACATGTGGAAAGGGGGTAGGTGAGGAGAAAGATATGGATAAGGATGAGAGTGAGAAGGATTTGTCTCTTGACTTGGAGAGGAATGTGGGCTCAAAACGTGATAACCATGAGTGGGCTGGCCCAAATGTTGGAACCAAATTACCTAGAGATCCATTTGCACAAGGTGCAAGTATGAATGGGGAGGGGCTTCGAATTTTGGAAGAGAAACTACAAGGTGACCCCGGTAGAGGTGGTTTGGGAGGGAAGGCTAGATTGAGGTCCCCCCCACCCTCAGTAGACCTTGATGATATATCTCCTCAAGCCGCATTTAAAGGTGTCCGAGAGGTTGCATTTCAGCAACAACAAAAGGAGAAGACCGGCGGGCCGAGCAAGGTTGCACGAGAGGAACTCACGGAAAGTGACAAGGAAGATGCCGCACTCATGAGCCTAGATCATGTTGAGTACTTGCGCTTGAAGAAGAGATACGGGGATGTGCGAACATATGTTGAGGAACCATGGTGCTATGACTCTGATGAGTTGAACTCAAGTGGTTCCCAACATTCAAAGGGATCATCCAAGAAGAAGGGGAAGAAGAAGAAAGGGAAAGGAAGAAGATGAACGTGCCCGAACAAGTACCTACCACGAATGCATGTTAAGAGTTAAGGGTTATGGAACGTGCAAACTATGTTGTGTAATTTGAGCGTGTAGGATTTAGGATCCTTTGTTAGACTAGCGCGAGTCGATGTAATATTTATTTTCGCAATATGAACTACTCGCACCAGAGTAGTTCCTAGCACTTCATTGTATGCACTTTTTTTGCATGTACGTTTATTGAGGCATCAATAAATTTAGCGGCTCTGCCGAGACCGCCCTTTTGATTTGCAAAAAAAAAAGAGAGAGAACACGAGAATAGACAAGAGCAGAGAGGGAGGGAGGATAGAGAAGGGAAAGAGAGAGAAAAGGAGAGGGAGGAGAGAAGAGGGAGAGGAAGGGAGAGAGAGAGCGAGAGAAGGAGGAGGGAGATAGAAAATGAAGGAGGAGAGGGAAGAGGAGGGAGAGAAGAGAGGCAGAGAAGAGAGGGAAGGAGGAGAGAAGAGGGAGAGAGGAGGATAGGAAAGTAGAGGGGAGAGGGGGTGAAGGAATGGGAGGGAAGGAGAGAGGTAGAGATGAGAGAGAGAAGGAGAAGGGAAAGAGGATGATGAAGAAGGATAAAATGAGGAGAGAGAAGAAGAAGAAGAAGAGAGAGAGAGAGAAGGATAAGGAGAGAAGAAGAAGGGGAGCGGGATAAGAGGGAAGGGAGAGGAGAGGGAACATGAGGGAGATAGAGATGAGGCAAGGTAGATGAGAGAAAGAGAAGAGGGAAGAATGAGAGAGGAGAGTGGTAGAGAAAGAGATAAGAGAGGGGTAGAACGAGAGAGAGAGAGAGAGAATGGCTCTACAGAATGGGACGAGGAGAGAGAGAAGGATTGGGAGAAAAGGAGAAGCGAGAGGAGGGAGAGAAGAAGAGGGAGAAGGAGAGAGAGAGATAAAGAGAGTGGCATAAGGAGAAAGGGATAAGGAGAGAGGGAGAGAAGGAAGAGAGAGAAAGAAAAGGTGAGAGAAATGAGAAGGGAGAGATGAGGATAAGGATAATGAGAAGGCAGAGAAGAGGGGAAAGAGAGAAGGTGAAGAAGAAGAGGGGGAGAGAAGGAGAAGAGAGAGAGGTAGACAGCCTAGGAGAAAGGAGAAGGGAGAGAGAGAGAAGGATAGAGGCAGAGAAGAGAGAATAGGGACAAGGATAAGGAGAGAAGAGTGAAGGAGAACAGAAAAGAGGAGAGAGAGAAGAGAAGAGATAGGAGGGAGAAGTAGGGAGAGAGAGCGAGAGAAGGAAGAGAAGGAGGGAGTGGAGGAAAGGGATAAGAGGGAGAGAGAAAAGGAGAGAAGGAGAGGGATAAGAGGGAGATAGAGAAGGAGAAAGAAGAGAGGAAAGATAAGAGGAGAGAGAAAGAGAGAGATAATAAGAGGGAGAAGGAGAGAGAGGGAAATGGAGAAGACGAGAGGGAGAGGAGGAGAACGAGAAGGGAAGGTGAAAGAAAAAAAAAGAAGGAGAAGAGAGGGGCAAGGAGAGGAGATGAATGGATTAAAGGAGAGAGAGAAGAGGAGGGAGAGGAGAGGAAGAGAGGAGAGGAAGAGAGGGGAGGAGAGAGAGAAGGAGAAGAGAGAGGGAACGAGAGTAGATGGAGGGATAAGAGGAGAGAGCGGAGAAGGAGGGAGAGAGAAGGACAGGACATGAGGGGAGGAGAGAGGGAAGAAGAAGGAGAGAGGGAACAAGAGAGGAGGTGAGAGGAAATACGAGAATGAGAGGAGGACAGAGAAGGAAAGGAGGAGAAGAGGGAAGGGGAAGGGAACGAGATAGAGAAGGGAGAGTAGAGATAGAGTAGGAGAGAAGCAAGAGAGATAGAGGAGGAGAGAGGAAACGAGAGAGGTGAGTGGAGGAGAGGGATAAGGAGATAGAGAAACGAGAGAGAGAAAGGAGGGTAGTGGGAAGAGAAGAGGATAGGAGGGAGAAGGAGAGAGAAGGTAAGGAGAGGGAGAAAGGAGAGAGAGAGAACGGGGAGAGGAGCGAAGAAGGGAAAGAGGAGATAGAGAGAGGAGTCCCCTCTCCTTCTCATCTTTCCTCTCCTCCTCTCCTTCTCTTCTCTTCATCCTCTCTCTTCTTCTCTTTCTCTCCTTCTCGCTCATCTCTTCCTTCTCTCCTTATCCTTATGAGGAGAGAATGAGAGTATAAGAGGGAGATAGGGAACGAGAAGAGGGAAGAGGAGAGATGGGGAAAGAGGAAAGAGAGAGAAGAAGAGATAAGGAAGAGGGAGAGCGAAGGAGAACAGAGGAGGGAGGAAACGAGAGAAGAGGAGAGAGAGAATGAGAGAGGAGGGAGAGAAGAGAGAGAAGGGGGAGCGGAGGAGAGGGAGAGAAGGAGAGTGAGAGAGAAGAGGAAGGGAGGGAGAGAGGGAGAAAGAGAGAGAAGGAAAGAGAGATAAGGGGAAAGATGAGGAGAGAGTGAACGAGAGAGAAGGAGAAGAGAAAGAGTATCTAGAGGGAGAGTGAGAAAAGGAGAAGAGAGAAAAGGTGAGGGGTAGAACAAGGAGAAGGAGAGAAGGAGAAGAGGGAGGAGGAGGAGAAGAGTGGTAGAGAAGAGTAGAAATGGGAAGAGAGAGAAGAAAAGAGAGAGAAGAGATATGGAGAACGAGAGTGAGAGGTAGAGAAGGGAGAGAGAAGGACAGTGGAGAAAAGAGGATAAGAAGAGCAGAGAGAGGAGAAGGAGATAGAAGGAAGAGGGAGAGAGAGAACACGAGAATAGACAAGAGCAGAGAGGGAGGGAGGATAGAGAAGGGAAAGAGAGAGAAAAGGAGAGGGAGGAGAGAAGAGGGAGAGGAAGGGAGAGAGAGAGCGAGAGAAGGAGGAGGGAGATAGAAAATGAAGGAGGAGAGGGAAGAGGAGGGAGAGAAGAGAGGCAGAGAAGAGAGGGAAGGAGGAGAGAAGAGGGAGAGAGGAGGATAGGAAAGTAGAGGGGAGAGGGGGTGAAGGAATGGGAGGGAAGGAGAGAGGTAGAGATGAGAGAGAGAAGGAGAAGGGAAAGAGGATGATGAAGAAGGATAAAATGAGGAGAGAGAAGAAGAAGAAGAAGAGAGAGAGAGAGAAGGATAAGGAGAGAAGAAGAAGGGGAGCGGGATAAGAGGGAAGGGAGAGGAGAGGGAACATGAGGGAGATAGAGATGAGGCAAGGTAGATGAGAGAAAGAGAAGAGGGAAGAATGAGAGAGGAGAGTGGTAGAGAAAGAGATAAGAGAGGGGTAGAACGAGAGAGAGAGAGAGAGAATGGCTCTACAGAATGGGACGAGGAGAGAGAGAAGGATTGGGAGAAAAGGAGAAGCGAGAGGAGGGAGAGAAGAAGAGGGAGAAGGAGAGAGAGATAAAGAGAGTGGCATAAGGAGAAAGGGATAAGGAGAGAGGGAGAGAAGGAAGAGAAATGAGAAGGGAAAGATGAGGATAAGGATAAGGATAATGAGAAGGCAGAGAAGAGGGGAAAGAGAGGTGAAGAAGAAGAGGGGGAGAGAAGGAGAAGAGAGAGAGGTAGACAGCCTAGGAGAAAGGAGAAGGGAGAGAGAGAGAAGGATAGAGGCAGAGAAGAGAGAATAGGGACAAGGATAAGGAGAGAAGAGTGAAGGAGAACAGAAAAGAGGAGAGAGAGAAGAGAAGAGATAGGAGGGAGAAGTAGGGAGAGAGAGCGAGAGAAGGAAGAGAAGGAGGGAGTGGAGGAAAGGGATAAGAGGGAGAGAGAAAAGGAGAGAAGGAGAGGGATAAGAGGGAGATAGAGAAGGAGAAAGAAGAGAGGAAAGATAAGAGGAGAGAGAAAGAGAGAGATAATAAGAGGGAGAAGGAGAGAGAGGGAAATGGAGAAGACGAGAGGGAGAGGAGGAGAACGAGAAGGGAAGGTGAAAGAAAAAAAGAGAAGGAGAAGAGAGGGGCAAGGAGAGGAGATGAATGGATTAAAGGAGAGAGAGAAGAGGAGGGAGAGGAGAGGAAGAGAGGAGAGGAAGAGAGGGGAGGAGAGAGAGAAGGAGAAGAGAGAGGGAACGAGAGTAGATGGAGGGATAAGAGGAGGGAGCGGAGAAGGAGGGAGAGAGAAGGAGAGGACATGAGGGGAGGAGAGAGGGAAGAAGAAGGGGAGAGGGAACAAGAGAGGAGGTGAGAGGAAACACGAGAATGAGAGGAGGACAGAGAAGGAAAGGAGGAGAAGAGGGAAGGGGAAGGGAACGAGATAGAGAAGGGAGAGTAGAGATAGAGTAGGAGAGAAGCAAGAGAGATAGAGGAGGAGAGAGGAAACGAGAGAGGTGAGTGGAGGAGAGGGATAAGGAGATTGAGAAACGAGAGTGAGAAAGGAGGGTAGTGGGAAGAGAAGAGGATAGGAGGGAGAAGGAGAGAGAAGGTAAGGAGAGGGAGAAGGGAGAGAGAGAGAACGGGGAGAGGAGCGAAGAAGGGAAAGAGGAGATAGAGAGAGGAGTCCCCTCTCCTTCTCATCTTTCCTCTCCTCCTCTCCTTCTCTTCTCTTCATCCTCTCTCTTCTTCTCTTTCTCTCCTTCTCGCTCATCTCTTCCTTCTCTCCTTATCCTTATAAGGAGAGAATGAGAGCATAAGAGGGAGATAGGGAACGAGAAGAGGGAAGAGGAGAGATGGGGAAAGAGGAAAGAGAGAGAAGAAGAGATAAGGAAGAGGGAGAGCGAAGGAGAACAGAGGAGGGAGGAAACGAGAGAAGAGGAGAGAGAGAAGGAGAGAGGCGGGAGAGAAGAGAGAGAAGGGGGAGCGGAGGAGAGGGAGAGAAGGAGAGTGAGAGAGAAGAGGAAGGGAGGAGAGAGGGAGAAAGAGAGAGAAGGAAAGAGAGATAAGGAGAAAGATGAGGAGAGAGTGAACGAGAGAGAAGGAGAAGAGAAAGAGTATCTAGAGGGAGAGTGAGAAAAGGAGAAGAGAGAAAAGGTGAGGGGTAGAACAAGGAGAAGGAGAGAAGGAGAAGAGGGAGGAGGAGGAGAAGAGTGGTAGAGAAGAGTAGAAATGGGAAGAGAGAGAAGAAAAGAGAGAGAAGAGATATGGAGAACGAGAGTGAGAGGTAGAGAAGGGAGAGAGAAGGACAGTGGAGAAAAGAGGATAAGAAGAGCAGAGAGAGGAGAAGGAGATAGAAGGAAGAGGGAGAGAGAGAACACGAGAATAGACAAGAGCAGAGAGGGAGGGAGGATAGAGAAGGGAAAGAGAGAGAAAAGGAGAGGGAGGAGAGAAGAGGGAGAGGAAGGGAGAGAGAGAGCGAGAGAAGGAGGAGGGAGATAGAAAATGAAGGAGAAGAGGGAAGAGGAGGGAGAGAAGAGAGGCAGAGAAGAGAGGGAAGGAGGAGAGAAGAGGGAGAGAGGAGGATAGGAAAGTAGAGGGGAGAGGGGGTGAAGGAATGGGAGGGAAGGAGAGAGGTAGAGACGAGAGAGAGAAGGAGAAGGGAAAGAGGATGATGAAGAAGGATAAAATGAGGAGAGGGAAGAAGAAGAAGAAGAAGAGAGAGAGAAGGATAAGGAGAGAAGAAGAAGGGGAGCGGGATAAGAGGGAAGGGAGAGGAGAGGGAACATGAGGGAGATAGAGATGAGGCAAGGTAGATGAGAGAAAGAGAAGAGGGAAGAATGAGAGAGGAGAGTGGTAGAGAAGGAGATAAAGGAGATAAGAGAGGGGTAGAACGAGAGAGAGAGAGAGAGAATGGCTCTACAGAATGGGACGAGGAGAGAGAGAAGGATTGGGAGAAAAGGAGAAGGGAGAGAAGAAGAGGGAGAAGGAGAGAGAGATAAAGAGAGTGGCATAAGGAGAGAGGGAGAGAAGGAAGAGAGAGAAAGAAAAGGTGAGAGAAATGAGAAGGGAGAGAGGAGGATAAGGATAAGGATAATGAGAAGGCAGAGAAGAGGGAAAAGAGAGAAGGTGAAGAAGAAGAGGGGGAGAGAAGGAGAAGAGAGAGAGGTAGACAGCCTAGGAGAAAGGAGAAGGGAGAGAGAGAGAGGGATAGAGGCAGAGAAGAGAGAATAGGGACAAGGATAAGGAGAAAAGAGAGAAGGAGAACAGAAAAGAGGAGAGAGAGAAGAGAAGAGATAGGAGGGAGAAGTAGGGAGAGAGAGCGAGAGAAGGAAGAGAAGGAGGGAGTGGAGGAAAGGGATAAGAGGGAGAGAGAAAAGGAGAGAAGGAGAGGGATAAAAGGGAGATAGAGAAGGAGAAAGAAGAGAGGAAAGATAAGAGGAGAGAGAAAGAGAGAGATAATAAGAGGGAGAAGGAGAGAGAGGGAAATGGAGAAGACGAGAGGGAGAGGAGGAGACAGAGAAGGGAAGGTGAGAGAAAAAAGAAGAAGGAGAAGAGAGGGGCAAGGAGAGGAGATGAATGGATTAAAGGAGAGAGAGAAGAGGAGGGAGAGAAGAGGAAGAGAGGGGAGGAGAGAGAGAAGGAGAAGAGAGAGGGAACGAGAGTAGATGGAGGGATAAGAGGAGAGAGCGGAGAAGGAGGGAGAGAGAAGGAGAGGACAAGAGGGGAGGAGAGAGGGAGAAGAGGGGGAGAGAGAGAAGAAGAAGGAGAGAGGGAACAAGAGAGGAGGTGAGAGGAAACAAGAGAATGAGAGGAGGACAGAGAAGGAAAGGAGGAGAAGAGGGAAGGGGAAGGGAACGAGATAGAGAAGGGAGAGTAGAGATAGAGTAGGAGAGAAGCAAGAGAGATAGAGGAGGAGAGAGGAAACGAGAGAGGTGAGTGGAGGAGAGGGATAAGGAGATAGAGAAGCGAGAGAGAGAAAGGAGGGTAGTGGGAAGAGAAGAGGATAGGAGGGAGAAGGAGAGAGAAGGTAAGGAGAGGGAGAAGGGAGAGAGAGAAAGAACGGGGAGAGGAGCGAAGAAGGGAAAGAGGAGATAGAGAGAGGAGTCCCCTCTCCTTCTCATCTTCCCTCTCCTCCTCTCCTTCTCTTCTCTTTATCCTCTCTCTTCTTCTCTTTCTCTCCTTCTCGCTCATCTCTTCCTTCTCTCCTTATCCTTATAAGGAGAGAATGAGAGCATAAGAGGGAGATAGGGAACGAGAAGAGGGAAGAGGAGAGATGGGGAAAGAGGAAAGAGAGAGAAGAAGAGATAAGGAAGAGGGAGAGCGAAGGAGAACAGAGGAGGGAGGAAACGAGAGAAGAGGAGAGAGAGAAGGAGAGAGGAGGGAGAGAAGAGAGAGAAGGGGGAGCGGAGGAGAGGGAGAGAAGGAGAGTGAGAGAGAAGAGGAAGGGAGGAGAGAGGGAGAAAGAGAGAGAAGGAAAGAGAGATAAGGAGAAAGATGAGGAGAGAGTGAACGAGAGAGAAGGAGAAGAGAAAGAGTATCTAGAGGGAGAGTGAGAAAAGGAGAAGAGAGAAAAGGTGAGGGGTAGAACAAGGAGAAGGAGAGAAGGAGAAGAAGGAGGAGGAGGAGAAGAGTGGTAGAGAAGAGTAGAAATGGGAAGAGAGAGAAGAAAAGAGAGAGAAGAGATATGGAGAACGAGAGTGAGAGGTAGAGAAGGGAGAGAGAAGGACAGTGGAGAAAAGAGGATAAGAAGAGCAGAGAGAGGAGAAGGAGATAGAAGGAAGAGGGAGAGAGAGAACACGAGAATAGACAAGAGCAGAGAGGGAGGGAGGATAGAGAAGGGAAAGAGAGAGAAAAGGAGAGGGAGGAGAGAAGAGGGAGAGGAAGGGAGAGAGAGAGCGAGAGAAGGAGGAGGGAGATAGAAAATGAAGGAGAAGAGGGAAGAGGAGGGAGAGAAGAGAGGCAGAGAAGAGAGGGAAGGAGGAGAGAAGAGGGAGAGAGGAGGATAGGAAAGTAGAGGGGAGAGGGGGTGAAGGAATGGGAGGGAAGGAGAGAGGTAGAGACGAGAGAGAGAAGGAGAAGGGAAAGACGATGATGAAGAAGGATAAAATGAGGAGAGAGAAGAAGAAGAAGAAGAAGAGAGAGAGAAGGATAAGGAGAGAAGAAGAAGGGGAGCGGGATAAGAGGGAAGGGAGAGGAGAGGGAACATGAGGGAGATAGAGATGAGGCAAGGTAGATGAGAGAAAGAGAAGAGGGAAGAATGAGAGAGGAGAGTGGTAGAGAAAGAGATAAGAGAGGGGTAGAACGAGAGAGAGAGAGAGAATGGCTCTACAGAATGGGACGAGGAGAGAGAGAAGGATTGGGAGAAAAGGAGAAGCGAGAGGAGGGAGAGAAGAAGAGGGAGAAGGAGAGAGAGATAAAGAGAGTGGCATAAGGAGAAAGGGATAAGGGGAGAGGGAGAGAAGGAAGAGAGAGAAAGAAAAGGTGAGAGAAATGAGAAGGGAGAGAGGAGGATAAGGATAAGGATAATGAGAAGGCAGAGAAGAGGGAAAAGAGAGAAGGTGAAGAAGAAGAGGGGGAGAGAAGGAGAAGAGAGAGAGGTAGACAGCCTAGGAGAAAGGAGAAGGGAGAGAGAGAGAGGGATAGAGGCAGAGAAGAGAGAATAGGGACAAGGATAAGGAGAAAAGAGAGAAGGAGAACAGAAAAGAGGAGAGAGAGAAGAGAAGAGATAGGAGGGAGAAGTAGGGAGAGAGAGCGAGAGAAGGAAGAGAAGGAGGGAGTGGAGGAAAGGGATAAGAGGGAGAGAGAAAAGGAGAGAAGGAGAGGGATAAAAGGGAGATAGAGAAGGAGAAAGAAGAGAGGAAAGATAAGAGGAGAGAGAAAGAGAGAGATAATAAGAGGGAGAAGGAGAGAGAGGGAAATGGAGAAGACGAGAGGGAGAGGAGGAGACAGAGAAGGGAAAGTGAGAGAAAAAAAGAGAAGGAGAAGAGAGGGGCAAGGAGAGGAGATGAATGGATTAAAGGAGAGAGAGAAGAGGAGGGAGAGGAGAGGAAGAGAGGGGAGGAGAGAGAGAAGGAGAAGAGAGAGGGAACGAGAGTAGATGGAGGGATAAGAGGAGAGAGCGGAGAAGGAGGGAGAGAGAAGGAGAGGACAAGAGGGGAGGAGAGAGGGAGAAGAGGGGGAGAGAGAGAAGAAGAAGGAGAGAGGGAACAAGAGAGGAGGTGAGAGGAAACAAGAGAATGAGAGGAGGACAGAGAAGGAAAGGAGGAGAAGAGGGAAGGGGAAGGGAACGAGATAGAGAAGGGAGAGTGGAGATAGAGTAGGAGAGAAGCAAGAGAGATAGAGGAGGAGAGAGGAAACGAGAGAGGTGAGTGGAGGAGAGGGATAAGGAGATAGAGAAGCGAGAGAGAGAAAGGAGGGTAGTGGGAAGAGAAGAGGATAGGAGGGAGAAGGAGAGAGAAGGTAAGGAGAGGGAGAAGGGAGAGAGAGAGAGAACGGGGAGAGGAGCGAAGAAGGGAAAGAGGAGATAGAGAGAGGAGTCCCCTCTCCTTCTCATCTTCCCTCTCCTCCTCTCCTTCTCTTCTCTTCATCCTCTCTCTTCTTCTCTTTCTCTCCTTCTCGCTCATCTCTTCCTTCTCTCCTTATCCTTATAAGGAGAGAATGAGAGCATAAGAGGGAGATAGGGAACGAGAAGAGGGAAGAGGAGGGATGGGGAAAGAGGAAAGAGAGAAAAGAAGAGATAAGGAAGAGGGAAAGCGAAGGAGAACAAAGGAGGGAGGAAACGAGAGAAGAGGAGAGAGGAGGGAGAAAAGTGAGAAGGGGGAGCGGAGGAGAGGGAGAGAAGGAGAGTGAGAGAGAAGAGGAAGGGAGGAGAGAGGGAGAAAGAGAGAGAAGGAAAGAGAGATAAGGAGAAAGATGAGGAGAGAGTGAACGAGTGAGAAGGAGAAGAGAAAGAGTATCTAGAGGGAGAGTGAGAAAAGGAGAAGAGAGAAAAGGTGAGGGGTAGAACAAGGAGAAGGAGATAAGGAGAAGAGGGGGGAGGAGGAGAAGAGTGGTAGAGAAGAGTAGAAATGGGAAGAGAGAGAAGAAAAGAGAGGAAAGGGAGAGAGAGAGGGCGAGAAGAGATATGGAGAACGAGAGTGAGAGGTAGAGAAGGGAGAGAGAAGGACAGTGGAGAAAAGAGGATAAGAAGAGCAGAGAGAGGAGAAGGAGATAGAAGGAAGAGGGAGAGAGAGAACACGAGAAAAGACAAGAGCAGAGAGGGAGGGAGGATAGAGAAGGGAAAGAGAGAGAAAAGGAGAGGTAGGGGAGAAGAGGGAGAGGAAGGGAGAGAGAGAGCGAGAGAAGGAGGAGAGGGATAGAAAATGAAGGAGAAGAGGGAAAAGGAGGGAGAGAAGAGAGGCAGAGAAGAGAGGGAAGGAGGAGAGAGGAGGGAGAGAAGAGAGGCAGAGAAGAGAGGGAAGGAGGAGAGAAGAGGGAGAGAGAAGGAGACAAGGGAGAGAGGAGGATAGGAAAGTAGAAGGGAGAGGGGGTGAACGAATGGGAGGGAAGGAGAGAGGTAGAGACGAGAGAGAGAAGGAGAAGGGAAAGAGGACGATGAAGAAGGATAAAATGTTGAGAGAGAAGAAGAAGAAGAAGAAGAGAGAAGGATAAGGAGAGAAGAAGAAGGGGAGCGGGATAAGAGGGAAGGGAGAGGAGTGGGAATATGAGGGAGATAGAGATGAGGCAAGGGAGATGAGAGAAAGAGAAGAGGGAAGAATGAGAGAGGAGAGTGGTAGAGAAGGAGATAAGAGAGGGGTAGAACGAGAGAGAGAGAGAGAGAGAGAGAGAGAATGGCTCTACAGAATGGGACGAGGAGAGAGAGAGAGAGAGAGAGAGAGAGAGAGAGAGAGAATGGCTCTACAGAATGGGACGAGG
This sequence comes from Triglochin maritima, assembly GCA_963682175.1. NCBI lineage: Eukaryota > Viridiplantae > Streptophyta > Magnoliopsida > Alismatales > Juncaginaceae > Triglochin > Triglochin maritima. Next base: position 27,046,664 of record OY821777.1, read on the forward strand.
AGAGAGAGAGAAGGATTGGGAGAAAAAGAAGAAGCAAGAGGAGGGAGAGAAGAAGAGGGAGAAGGAGACAGGAGAGAGAGATAAAGAGAGTGGCATAAGGAGAAAGGGATAAGGAGAGAGGGAGAGAAGGAAGAGAGAGAAAGAAAAGGTGAGAGAAATGAGAAGGGAGAGAGGAGGAGAAGGATAAGGATAATGAGAAGGCAAAGAAGAGGGAAAAGAGAGAAGGTGAAGAAGAAGAGAGAGAGGTAGACAGCCTAGGAGAAAGGAGAAGGGAGAGAGAGAGAAGGATAGAGGCAGAGAAGAGAGAATAGGGACAAGGATAAGGAGAGAAGGGAGATGGAGAACAGAAAAGAGGAGAGAGAGAAGAGAAGAGATAGGAGGGAGAAGTAGGGAGAGAGAGCGAGAGAAGGAAGAGAAGGAGGGAGTTGAGGAAAGGGATAAGAGGGAGGGAGAAAAGGAGAGAAGGAGAGGGATGAGAGGGAGATAGAGAAGGAGAAAGAAGAGAGGAAAGAGAGAGATAATAAGAGGGAGAAGGAGAGAGGGAAATGGAGAAGACGAGAGGGAGAGGAGGAGACAGAGAAGGGAAGGTGAGAGAAAAAAAGAGAAGGAGAAGAGAGGGGCAAGGAGAGGAGATGAAGGGATTAATGGAGAGAGAGAATAGGAGAAGGATAAGGATAATGAGAAGGCAGAGAAGAGGGAAAAGAGAGAAGGTGAAGAAGAAGAGGGGGGAGAGAAGGAGAAGAGAGAGAGGTAGACAGCCTAGGAGAAAGGAGAAGGGAGAGAGAGAAGGATAGAGGCAGAGAAGAGAGAATAGGGACAAGGATAAGGAGAGAAGAGAGATGGAGAACAGAAAAGAGGAGAGAGAGAAGAGAAGAGATCGGAGGGAGAAGTAGGGAGAGAGAGCGAGAGAAGGAAGAGAAGGAGGGAGTGGAGGAAAGGGATAAGTGGGAGAGAGAAAAGGAGAGAAGGAGAGGGATAAGAGGGAGATAGAGAAGGAGAAAGAAGAGAGGAAAGAGAGAGATAATAAGAGGGAGAAGGAGAGAGGGAAATGGAGAAGACGAGAGGGAGAGGAGGAGACAGAGAAGGGAAGGTGAGAGAAAAAAAGAGAAGGAGAAGAGAGGGGCAAGGAGAGGAGATGAAGGGATTAATGGAGAGAGAGAAGAGGAGGGAGAGGAGAGGAAGAGAGGGGAGGAGAGAGAGAAGGAGAGGAGAGAGGGAACGAGAGGAGACGGAGGGATAAGAGGAGAGAGCGGAGAAGGAGGGAGAGAGAAGGAGAGGACAAGAAGGGAGGAGAGAGGGAGAAGAGGGGGAGAGAGAGAAGAAGAAGGAGAGAGGGAACAAGAGAGGAGGTGAGAGGAAACAAGTGAATGAGAGGAGGACAGAGAAGGAAAGGAGGAGAAGAGGGAAGGGGAAGGGAACAAGATAGAGAAGGGAGAGTAGAGATAGAGTAGGAGAGAAGCAAGTGAGATAGAGGAGGAGAGAGGAAAGGAGAGAGGTGAGTGGAGGAGAGGGATAAGGAGATAGAGAAGCGAGAGAGAGAAAGGAGGGTAGTGGGAAGAGAAGAGGATAGGAGGGAGAAGGAGAGAGAAGGTTAGGAGAGGGAGAAGGGAGAGAGAGAGAACGGGGAGAGGAGCGAAGAAGGGAAAAAGGAGATAGAGAGAGGAGTCCCCTCTCCTTCTCATCTTCCCTCTCCTCCTCTCCTTCTCTTCTCTTTATCCTCTCTCTTCTTCTCTTTCTCTCCTTCTCGCTCATATCTTCCTTCTCTCCTTATCCTCATAAGGAGAGAATGAGAGCATAAGAGGGAGATAGGGAACGAGAAGAGGGAAGAGGAGAGATGGGGAAAGAGGAAAGAGAGAGAAGAAGAGATAAGGAAGAGGGAGAGCGAAGGAGAACAGAGGAGGGAGGAAACGAGAGAAGAGGAGAGAGAGAAGGAGAGAGGAGGGAGAGAAGAGAGAGAAGGGGGAGCGGTGGAGAGGGAGAGAAGGAGAGTGAGAGAGAAGAGGAAGGGAGGAGAGAGGGAGAAAGAGACAGAAAAAAAGAGAGATAAGGAGAAAGATGAGGAGAGAGTGAACGAGAGAGAAGGAGAAGAGAAAGAGTATCTAGAGGGAGAGTGAGAAAAGGAGAAGAGAGAAAAGGTGAGGGGTAGAACATGGAGAAGGAGAGAAGGAGAAGAGGGAGGAGGAGGAGAAGAGTGGTAGAGAAGAGTAGAAATGGGAAGAGAGAGAAGAAAAGAGAGGAAAGGGAGAGAGAGAGAGAGAGAGAGAGAGAGAGAGAGAGAGAGAGAGAGAGAAGAGAGATATGGAGAATGAGAGTAAGAGGTAGAGAAGGGAGAGAGAAGGACAGTGGAGAAAAGAGGATAAGAAGAGCAGAGAGAGGAGAAGGAGATAGAAGGAAGAGGGAGAGAGAGAACACGAGAATAGACAAGAGCAGAGAGGGAGGGAGGATAGAGAAGGGAAAGAGAGAAAAGGAGAGGGAGGAGAGAAGAGGGAGAGGAAGGGAGAGAGAGCGAGAGAAGGAGGAGGGAGATAGAAAATGAAGAAGAAGAGGGAAGAGGAGGGAGAGAAGAGAGGCAGAGAAGAGAGGGAAGGAGGAGAGAAGAGGGAGAGAGAAGGAGACAAGGGAGAGAGGACGATAGGAAAGTAGAGGGGAGAGGGGGTGAAGGAATGGGAGGGAAGGAGAGAGGTAGAGACGGGAGAGAGAAGGAGAAGGGAAAGAGGATGATGAAGAAGGATAAAATGGGGACAGAGAAGAAAAGAAGAAGAAGAAGTGAGAAGGATAAGGAGAGAAGAAGAAGGGGAGCGGGATAAGAGGGAAGGGAGAGGAGAGGGAATATGAGGGAGATAGAGATGAGGCAAGGGAGATGAGAGAAAGAGAAGAGGGAAGAATGAGAGAGGAGAGTGGTAGAGAAGGAGATAAGAGAGGAGTAGAACGCGAGAGTGAGAGAGAGAGAGAGAGAGAGAGAGAGAGAGAGAATGGCTCTACAGAATGGGACGAGGAGAGAGAAGGATTGGGAGAAAAGGAGAAGCGAGAAAAGGGAGAGAAGAAGAGGGGGAAGGAGAGAGGAGAGAGAGATAAAGAGAGTGGCATAAGGAGAAAGGGATAAGGACAGAGGGAGAGAAGGAAGAGAGAGACAGAAAAGGTGACAGAAATGAGAAGGGAGAGAGGAGGAGAAGGATAAGGATAATGAGAAGGCAGAGAAGAGGGAAAAGAGAGAAGGTGAAGAAGAAGAGGGGGGAGAGAAGGAGAAGAGAGAGAGGTAGACAGCCTTGGAGAAAGGGGGAGAGAGAGAGAAGGATAGCAGCAGAGAAGAGAGAATAGGGACAAGGATAAGGAGAGAAGAGAGAAGGAGAACAGAAAAGAGGAGAGAGAGAAGAGAAGAGATAGGAGGGAGAAGTAGGGAGAGAGAGCGAGAGAAGGAAGAGAAGGAGGGAGTGGAGGAAAGGGATAAGTGGGAGAGAGAAAAGGAGAGAAGGAGAGGGATAAGAGGGAGATAGAGAAGGAGAGAGAAGAGAGGATAGAGAGAGATAATAAGAGGGAGAAGGAGAGAGGGAAATGGAGAACACGAGAGGGAGAGGAGGAGACAGAGAAGGGAAGGTGAGAGAAAAAAAGAGAAGGAGAAGAGAGGGGCAAGGAGAGGAGATGAAGGGATTAAAGGAGAGAGAGAAGAGGAGGGAGAGGAGAGGAAGAGAGGGGAGGAGAGAGAGAAGGAGAAGAGAGAGGGAACGAGAGGAGACGGAGGGATAAGAGGAGAGAGCGGAGAAGGAGGAGAGAGAAGGAGAGGACAAGAGGGGAGGAGAGAGGGAGAAGAGGGGGAGAGAGAGAAGAAGAAGGAGAGAGGGAACAAGAGAGGAGGTGAGAGGAAACAAGTGAATGAGAGCAGGACAGAGAAGGAAAGGAGGAGAAGAGGGAAGGGGAAGGGAACGAGATAGAGAAGGGAGAGTAGAGATAGAGTAGGAGAGAAGCAAGAGAGATAGTGGAGGAGAGAGGAAAGGAGAGAGGTGAGTGGAGGAGAGGGATAAGGAGATAGAGAAGCGAGAGAGAGAAAGGAGGGTAGTGGGAAGAGAAGAGGATAGGAGGGAGAAGGAGAGAGAAGGTAAGGAGAGGGAGAAGGGAGAGAGAGAGAACGGGGAGAGGAGCGTTGAAGGGAAAGAGGAGATAGAGAGAGGAGTCCCCTCTCCTTCTCATCTTCCCTCTCCTCCTCTCCTTCTCTTCTCTTTATCCTCTCTCTTCTTCTCTTTCTCTCCTTCTCGCTCATCTCTTCCTTCTCTCCTTATCCTCATAAGGAGAGAATGAGAGCATAAGAGGGAGATAGGGAACGAGAAGATGGAAGAGGAGAGATGGGGAAAGAGGAAAGAGAGAGAAGAAGAGATAAGGAAGAGGGAGAGCGAAGGAGAACAGAGGAGGGAGGAAACGAGAGAAGAGGAGAGAGAGAAGGAGAGAGGAGGGAGAGAAGAGAGAGAAGGGGGAGCGGAGGAGAGGGAGAGAAGGAGAGTGAGAGAGAAGAGGAAGGGAGGAGAGAGGGAGAAAGAGAGAGAAGGAAAGAGAGATAAGGAGAAAGATGAGGAGAGAGTGAACGAGAGAGAAGGAGAAGAGAAAGAGTATCTAGAGGGAGAGTTAGAAAAGGAGAAAAGAGAAAAGGTGAGGGGTAGAACATGGAGAAGGAGAGAAGGAGAAGAGGGAGGAGGAGGAGAAGAGGGAGGAGGAGGAGAAGAGTGGTAGAGAAGAGTAGAAATGGGAAGAGAGAGAAGAAAAGAGAGGAAAGGGAGAGAGAGAGAGAGAGAGAGAGAGAGAGAGAGAGAAGAGAGATATGGAGAATGAGAGTAAGAGGTAGAGAAGGGAGAGAGAAGGACAGTGGAGAAAAGAGGATAAGAAGAGCAGAGAGAGGAGAATGAGATAGAAGGAAGAGGGAGAGAGAGAACACGAGAATAGACAAGAGCAGAGAGGGAGGGAGGATAGAGAAGGGAAAGAGAGAGAAAAGGAGAGGGAGGAGAGAAGAGGGAGAGGAAGGTAGAGAGCGCGAGAGAAGGAGGAGGGAGATAGAAAATGAAGGAGAAGAGGGAAGATGAGGGAGAGAAGAGAGGCAGAGAAGAGAGGGAAGGAGGAGAGAAGAGGGAGAGAGAAGGAGACAAGGGAGAGAGGAGGATAGGAAAGTAGAGGGGAGAGGGGGTGAAGGAATGGGAGGGAAGGAGAGAGGTAGAGACGAGAGAGAGAAGGAGAAGGGAAAGAGGATGATGAAGAAGGATACAATGGGGAGAGAGAAGAAAAGAAGAAGAAGAAGAAGAAGAGAGAAGGATAAGGAGAGAAGAAGAAGGGGAGCGGGATAAGAGGGAAGGGAGAGGAGAGGGAATATGAGGGAGATAGAGATGATGCAAGGGAGATGAGAGAAAGAGAAGAGGAAAGAATGAGAGAGGAGAGTGGTAGAGAAGGAGATAAGAGAGGGGTAGAACGAGAGAGAGAGAGAGAGAGAGAATGGCTCTACAGAATGGGACGAGGAGAGAGAGAAGGATTGGGAGAAAAGGAGAAGCGAGAGGAGGGAGAGAAGAAGAGGGGGAAGGAGAGTGGAGAGAGAGATAAAGAGAGTGGCATAAGGAGAAAGGGATAAGGAGAGAGGGAGAGAAGGAAGAGAGAGAAAGAAAAGGTGAGAGAAATGAGAAGGGAGAGAGGAGGATAAGGATAAGGATAATGAGAAGGCAGAGAAGAGGGAAAAGAGAGAAGGTGAAGAAGAAGAGGGGGGAGAGAAGGAGAAGAGAGAGAGGTAGAAAGCCTAGGAGAAAGGAGAAGGGAGAGAGAGAGAAGGAGAGAGGCAGAGAAGAGAGAATAGGGACAAGGATAAGGAGAGAAGAGAGAAGGAGAACAGAAAAGTGGAGAGAGAGAAGAGAAGAGATAGGAGGGAGAAGTAGGGAGAGAGAGCGAGAGAAGGAAGAGAAGGAGGGAGTGGAGGAAAGGGATAAGTGGGAGAGAGAAAAGGAGAGAAGGAGAGGGATAAGAGGGAGATAGAGAAGGAGAAAGAAGAGAGGAAAGATAAGAGGAGAGAGAGAGAAGAGATATGGAGAACGAGAGTGAGAGGTAGAGAAGGGAGAGAGAAGGACAGTGGAGAAAAGAGGATAAGAAGAGCAGAGAGAGGAGAAGGAGATAGAAGGAAGAGGGAGGGAGAGGGAACACGAGAATAGACAAGAGCAGAGAGGGAGGGAGGATAGAGAAGGGAAAGAGAGAGAAAAGGAGAGGGAGGAGAGAAGAGGGAGAGGAAGGGAGAGAGAGTGCGAGAGAAGGTGGAGGGAGATAGAAAATGAAGGAGAAGAGGGAAGAGGAGGGAGAGAAGAGGGAGAGAGAAGCAGACAAGGGAGAGAGGAGGATAGGAAAGTAGAGGGGAGAGGGGGTGAAGGAATGGGAGGGAAGGAGAGAGGTAGAGACGAGAGAGAGAAGGAGAAGGGAAAGAGGATGATGAAGAAGGATAAAATGGGGAGAGAGAGAAGAAGAAGAAGAAGAAGAAGAAGAAGAAGAAGAAGAGAGAAGGATAAGGAGAGAAGAAGGGGAGCGGGATAAGAGGGAAGGGAGAGGAGAGGGAATATGAGGGAGACAGAGATGAGGCAAGGGAGATGAGAGAAAGAGAAGAGGGAAGAATGAGAGAGGAGAGTGGTAGAGAAGGAGATAAGAGAGGGGTAGAGAGAGAGAGAGAGAGAATGGCTCTACAGAATGGGACGAGGAGAGAGAGAAGGATTGGGAGAAAAGGAGAAGCGAGAGGAGGGAGAGAAGAAGAGGGAGAAGGAGAGAGGAGAGAGAGATAAAAAGAGTGGCATAAGGAGAAAGGGATAAGGAGAGAGGGAGAGAAGGAAGAGAGAGAAAGAAAAGGTGAGAGAAATGAGAAGGGAGAGAGGAGGAGAAGGATAAGGATAATGAGAAGGCAGAGAAGAGGGAAAAGAGAGAAGGTGAAGAAGAAGAGGGGGGAGAGAAGGAGAAGAGAGAGAGGTAGACAGCCTAGGAGAAAGGAGAAAAGGAGAGAGAGAGAACGATAGAGGCAGAGAAGAGAGAATAGGGACAAGGATAAGGAGAGAAGAGAGAAGGAGAACAGAAAAGAGGAGAGAGAAGAGAAGAGATAGGAGGGAGAAGTAGGGAGAGAGAGCGAGAGAAGGAAGAGAAGGAGGGAGTGGAATAAAGGGATAAGAGGGAGAGAGAAAAGGAGAGAAGGAGAGGGATAAGAGGGAGATAGAGAAGGCAAAGAAGAGAGGAAAGATAAGAGGAGAGAGAAAGAGAAAGAGAGAGATAATAAGAGGGAGAAGGAGAGAGAGGGAAATGGAGAAGACGAGAGGGAGAGGAGGAGACAGAGAAGGAAAGGTGAGTGAAAATAAGAGAAGGAGAAGAGAGGGGCAAGGAGAGGAGAAGAAGGGATTAAAGGAGAGAGAGAAGAGGAGGGAGAGGAGAGGAAGAGAGGGGAGGAGAGAGAGAGAAGGAGAAGAGAGAGGGAACGAGAGGAGACGGAGGGATAAGAGGATAGAGCGGAGAAGGAGGGAGAGAGAAGGAGAGGACAAGAGGGGAGGAGAGAGGGAGAAGAGGGGGAGAGAGAGAAGAAGAAGGAGAGAGGGAACAAGAGAGGTGGTGAGAGGAAACAAGAGAATGAGAGGAGGACAGAGAAGGAAAGGAGGAGAAGAGGGAAGGGGAAGGGAACGAGATAGAGAAGGGAGAGTAGAGATAGAGTAGGAGAGAAGAAACGAGAGAGGTGAGTGGAGGAGAGGGATAAGGAGATAGAGAAGCGAGAGAGAGAAAGGAGGGTAGTGGGAAGAGAAGAGGATAGGAGGGAGAAGGAGAGAGAAGGTAAGGAGAGGGAGAAGGGAGAGAGAGAGAACGGGGAGAGGAGCGAAGAAGGGAAAGAGGAGATAGAGAGAGGAGTCCCCTCTCCTTCTCATCTTCCCTCTCCTCCTCTCATTCTCTTCTCTTTATCCTCTCTCTTCTTCTCTTTGTCTCCTTCTCGCTCATCTCTTCCTTCTCTCCTTATCCTCATAAGGAGAGAATGAGAGCATAAGAGGGAGATAGGGAACGAGAAGAGGGAAGAGGAGAGATGGGGAAAGAGGAAAGAGAGAGAAGAAGAGATAAGGAAGAGGGAGAGCGAAGGAGAACAGAGGAGGGAGGAAACGAGAGAATAGGAGAGAGAGAAGGAGGGAGGAGGGAGAGAAGAGAGAGAAGGGGGAGCGGAGTAGAGGGAGAGAAGGAGAGTGAGAGAGAAGAGGAAGGGAGGAGAGAGGGAGAAAGAGAGAGAAGGAAAGAGAGATAAGGAGAAAGATGAGGAGAGAGTGAACGAGAGAGAAGGAGAAGAGAAAGAGTATCTAGAGGGAGAGTGAGAAAAGGAGAAGAGAGAAAAGGTGAGGGGTAGAACATGGAGAAGGAGAGAAGGAGAAGAGGGAGGAGGAGGAGAAGAGGGAGGAGGAGGAGAAGAGTGGTAGAGAAGAGTAGAAATGGGAAGAGAGAGAAGAAAAGAGAGGAAAAGGAGAGAGAGAGAGAGAGAGAGAGAGAGAAGAGATATGGAGAACGAGAGTGAGAGGTAGAGAAGGGAGAGAGAAGGACAGTGGAGAAAAGAGGATAAGAAGAGCAGAGAGAGGAGAAGGAGATAGAAGGAAGAGGGAGAGAGAGAACACGAGAATAGACAAGAGCGGAGAGGGAGGGAGGATAGAGAAGGGAAAGAGAGAGAAAAGGAGAGGGAGGAGAGAAGAGGGAGAGGAAGGGAGAGAGAGAGCGAGAGAAGGAGGAGGGAGATAGAAAATGAAGGAGAAGAGGGAAGAGGAGGGAGAGAAGAGGGAGAGAGAAGGAGACAAGGGAGAGAGGAGGATAGGAAAGTAGAGGGGAGAGGGGGTGAAAGAATGGGAGGGAAGGAGAGAGGTAGAGACGAGAGAGAGAAGGAGAAGGGAAAGAGGATGATGAAGAAGGATAAAATGGGGAGAGAGAAGAAGAAGAAGAAGAAGAAGAAGAAGAAGAAGAGAGAAGGATAAGGAGAGAAGAAGAAGGGGAGCGGGATAAGAGGGAAGGGAGAGGAGAGGGAATATGAGGGAGATAGAGATGAGGCAAGGGAGATGAGAGAAAGAGAAGAGGGAAGAATTGTAGGATCGTGTGGGTTATGGGTCCACTAATCACTATTAATCTAATCACCTACTTGTTTAACCAAGTCAAGATGCACAGCGGAATTTTATAGCAAACAAGCAACTAAGGAAGAATAATGCAAACCACAAGAAGACACGGCATTTTTATAGAGGTTCGGCACCCCACCCGGGTCCTAGTCCTCTCTTGCAAGCTCCGCTCGGATCACCGAGCTCCGCTCACGACTTCACTAACCACTCCCCGTTCCAGGCCGGGAGAGAACGCCTTTACAACCGTTAAACTCGCGAACAACCCTCGCCGAGCTTGGAATCCTCTTCTCATAATCCGAGAAGGATGCTTCGGGCTTTCACCGGAGTCTTTACGCTTTTGACAACAAATGAGAACTTGAATGGAACAGCACTCTCTAAATCTTGAGCACACTTGAGTAGGATTAAGGAATTGATCACTAAGTGTGTAAGGTTTGAAGCTTTGAGTGTTTGAGATTCTCTCTAATGTTTGTGACAAGTTTGTAGTGGGAGAGTTGTGTTAAAATGTGTTTTACAACTCCTTATATAGGCATTAGAGAGAATAGATCCGTTGGGACAAGATTTGATTGGATTTTGTGCAAAGCACACAAAGCAGAAAATTCGGGCTGCAAATCTGTCCAGAAACGGTCGACCGAAAAGTGGAACGGTCGACCGAACGCTTGGGTTCGATAAGGATACGATCGACTGAAATATGAATAGGTCGACCGAACACTTAAGTCTATTAAGAAATGGTCGGCCGAACAGGGTTACCGGTCGACCGAATAAGCGTTTCGGTAGAGGGAAAACTGGATCGGTCGAACGAAATCGTATCGACCGATAGCAGGGAATTTTTGACAAGGTTAAACGGTCGACCGAACTTGGCACATGGTTCGACCGTTTGGTTAAGTATATGGAGGTGTATATAGTTTTAATACGAATACGGCCGTTGGGCATATACGACAAGAATAACGGTCGGAACAGTAAGTTCAACATGTCGACCGAAAGATATGGTGTCGTCGACCGAAACTAGACAGGGAAACACAAACTGGATTACTTGATCATCCGGTCGACCGAATGTGGGCAGACAGTTAAGGTTCAGGTTAGGTGTTTTCCGGTTAAAGTTTGGGTGATCTATTGAAGTCCAAATTATGTGAAATTTCGTGTGTGACTTCTATAGGGAACCTAGTGTGTGATTAAGTTGATTTTAGCTCAAATATGCTCAATTACACTTTGTTCCTAAGACTCAAAAGAAATCAAGATTACATGTCTTCTATTTAGCTTTAATTACATGTCTTGACTTCATTTCCTTCTTTCTTGAGTCTTGATCACCTATAGAGGTTAGCACAATACAATATATATGCAATGCATAGTGTGTGCTACTCTAATTAAGATTAGGTTGATTAAATCATCAAAACATAAGAGTAAGGCCAAAAAGCCAACAATCTCCCCCTTTTTCATGATGGCAACCGAAATCTTAATACTTGAAATTTGTATATGTAAACTATGCATATAAATGCTCCCCCTATGGATGTGCATAGTTTTTGTTCAAATTTTATCAAGTTTTTCAAGTTACCCTCTTAATTCTCTCTCCCCCTTTGTCATCCATCAAAAACATTGATAATTATATAAGTCAAAAGGATGTCATCGTAATGAAGTTGCTCTCCCTAAATTTTGCACTTCATTACTCTAATAAAAGATATAACATTTAAGCTCCCCTATCAATAAGGCTAAATTGAAACAATGAGTATGATGAAATTTTAAGTTCAATTAAGTTTCTACTTAAGCCTTATTCTAACATCCATTTAAAAATGACATTTAAAATCAATGGATGTGATAAATGATTTGCAATGAATAGGGTTAATGATTTGCAATGAATTAAATTATATGATATGTCAATTAAGCATATGAAACTAGATAAGAGCTAATTTAACATGAATTGTATAGATAGGAATTTTATACCAATGTTGAATTCGAATTTAGCTCCAATCTCATTTAGTGATGCAACCGGATTGAATTTGACTCTTGAGCTCACCCGGTCACCACCAATCTCCTCCTCAAGCTCCTACAAGAGTAGATTTAGGTACCCAAACAACTTTGGGTCCTTGAATGTTAGCTTTGGGAATCCAAACCATTTTTGTTTTAGGAGCCCACACATTTGAGGAAGAATGCTTTACCACTAAGTGCTTTCCATTTAAAGTTGTATAGGAAGCATGATTTTTCAATTTTGCATTAAATCCTAAACCATGTTTTTGCAAAGATTGCCTTTGACTTCCTAATAGCATGTTAATCATCTTAGTTCCATTGGTGATCTTTTCTAGATCTTTTCTTAATTGCACATTGCAAGCATGGAGATCTAATTGTTCAACATCTATAGGTGTTGCTTTTAATTTATCAAAATTTGATGCATTCTTTTCAAATTTGGCAATCACCTCATTGTTCTCATTCATGCATGTTTCAATTTGGCTTTGGAGATCCTTGATTAACTTTCTAGCATTCTTGTTTTTATCACAAATGATCTCATATTGTTTAACTAAGTCATGAAATGCATTTTGAAGCTCATCATGTGTATAAGTTTCTTCATTAACACTAGAATGTGAGCTATCACTATAATATGACTTAGTTGAGAATGAATTACTAGAGCAAGAGTTAGATTCTACCTCACTTCCTTCATCTTGAATTGTCATATAGCACATGTGTGCATATTCTTTTGTTGATGAAGGTGTGGTTGATTTGGATGACGATGAAGACGATTAATCGTCTCATGTAGCCTTGTGAGCTTCCAACCTCTTATCTTTTCTCTTACTCTTCTCCTTTTCTCTCCTTCTCTCCCTCCTCTCATTTTTCTTGTCCTTCTCTTTTCTCTCATTTCCACTCTCTTCCTTCTCCTTCTTTTCTCTCTTTTCACTCCTTCTACCTCTTCTTTCATTCTTTTCTTCTTTATCCTTCTTGAGGTATTTGAAGAAGTCTTTTGCTAGGACTTCAATGTCCTCATCTTCCACCTTCCTTGGCTCATCAAAATTTGCATGCAATGCCAAGGTGGATGTTTTCTTGGTGGCTTCCTTCTCCTTCCGATGATTGATTTGAAGTTCATAAGCCATCAAGTTTCCAATGAGCTCCTCCATCTTTAATTTTGAGAGATCATGCGCCTCTTCAATTGCGACGACTTTATCTTCCCAATTGATGCTAAGTGACCGGAGGAACTTCCTTGTCATCTCTCATTCATTTATTTTTCTTCCAAGAACCAAAAGAGAGTTAGTGATATCGGTGAAGCGAGTGTTCATTTCGCTTATGTTTTCACCGATTTGCATAGAAAAAATCTCATATTTATGCATGAGGAGACTAATGCGTGTTTCCTTAGTTTTACTATCCCCCTCATGGTGCATTTGAAGTCTATGCCATATCTCATGTGCACTTTCACATCCCTTAATCCTATTATATTCACCCTCATTAAGGCCACAATACAAGATGTTCATAATTTTCGAATTCATTTCGATTTCTTTCATTTTCGGTCTTGTAAGTGAATCTAATTCATCTTCTTTTGGGGGTGTGTATGGATTTTGGAGAAACATCCAATACTTAAGGTCATTTGATATTAAAAAGATTTTCATCCTATTTTTCCAATAATCATAGTTTGACCCACTAAGCAATGGAGGTCTAGTGGTGCATAATCCTTCTATGTGATTCGATGATGTAGAGGCCATGCTAAATAATACGATTAAGTATGAGAATTTAGCTAACAAGGCTCTGATACCAAATGTAGGATCGTGTGGGTTATGGGTCCACCAATCACTATTAATCTAATCACCTACTTGTTTAACCAAGTCAAGATGCACAGCGGAATTTTAAAGCAAACAAGCAAGTAAGGAAGAATAATGCAAACCACAAGAAGACACGGCGTTTTTATAGAGGTTCGGCACCCCACCCGGGTCTTAGTCCTCTCTTGCAAGCTCCGCTCGGATCACCGAGCTCCGCTCACGACTTCACTAACCACTACCCGTTCCGGGCCGGGAGAGAACGCCTTTACAACCGTCAAACTCGCGAACAACCCTCGCCGAGCTTGGAATCCTCTTCTCACAATCCGAGAAGGATGCTTCGGGCTTTCACCGGAGCCTTTACTCTTTTGACAACAAATGAGAACCTGAGTGGAGCAACACTCTCTAAATCTTGAGCACACTTGAGTAGGATTAAGGAATTGATCAATAAATGTGTAAGGTTTGAAGCTTTGAGTGTTTGGGATTCTCTCTAATGTTTGTGACAAGTTTGTAGTGGGAGAGTTGTGTTAAAATGTGTTTTCCAACTCCTTATATAGGCATTAGAGAGAATAGATCCGTTGGGACAAGATTTGATTGGATTTTGTGCAAAGCACACAAAGCAGAAAATTCGGGCTGCAAATCTGTCCAGGAACGGTCGACCGAAAAGTGGAACGGTCGACCGAACGCTTGGGTTCGATAAGGATACGATCGACCGAAAAATGAATAGCTCGACCGAACACTTAAGTCTATTAAGAAAACGGTCAACCGAACAGGGTTACCGGTCGACCGAATAAGCGTTTCGGTAGAGGAAAAACTGGATCGGTCGAACGAAATCGTATCGACCGATAGCAGGGAATTTTTGACAAGGTTAAACGGTCGACCGAACTTGGCACATGGTTCGACCGTTTGGTTAAGTATATGGAGGTGTATATAGTTTTAATACGAATACGACCGTTGGGCATATACGACAAGAATAACGGTCGGAACAGTAAGTTCAACCGGTCGACCGAAAGATATGGTGCGGTCGACTGAAACTAGACAGGGAAACACAAACTGGATTACTTGATCATCCTGTCGACCGAACGGCATGTTGCGGTCAACCGAATGTGGGCAGACAGTTAGGTTTCAGGTTAGGTGTTTTCCGGTTAAAGTTTGGGTGATCTATTGAAGTCCAAATTATGTGAAATTTCGTGTGTGACTTCTATAGGGAACCTAGTGTGTGATTAAGTTGATTTTAGCTCAAGTATGCTCAATTACACTTTGTTCCTAAGACTCAAAAGAAATCAATATTACATGTCTTCTATTTAGCTTTAATTACATGTCTTGACTTCATTTCCTTCTTTCTTGAGTCTTGATCACTTGTAGAGGTTAGCACAATACAATATATATGCAATGCATAGTGTGTGCTACTGTAATTAAGATTAGGTTGATTAAATCATCAAAACATAAGATTAAGGCCGAAAAGCCAACAAGAATGAGAGAGGAGAGTGGTAGAGAAGGAGATAAGAGAGGGGTAGAATGAGAGAGAGAGAGAGAGAGAGAGAGAGAGAGAATGGCTCTACAGAATGGGACGAGGAGAGAGAAGGATTGGGAGAAAAGGAGAAGCGAGAGGAGGGAGAGAAGAAGAGGGAGAAGGAGAGAGGAGAGAGAGATAAAGAGAGTGGCATAAGGAGAAAGGGATAAGGAGAGAGGGAGAGAAGGAAGCGAGAGAGAGAAAAGGTGAGAGAAATGAGAAGGGAGAGAGGAGGAGAAGGATAAGGATAATGAGAAGGCAGAGAAGAGGGAAAAGAGAGAAGGTGAAGAAGAAGAGGGGGGAGAGAAGGAGAAGAGAGAGAGGTAGACAGCCTAGGAGAAAGGAGAAGGGAGAGAGAGAGAAGGATAGAGGCAGAGAAGAGAGAATAGGGACAAGGATAAGGAGAAAAGAGAGAAGGAGAACAGAAAAGAGGAGAGAGAGAAGAGAAGAGATAGGAGGGAGAAGTAGGGAGAGAGCGAGAGAAGGAAGAGAAGGAGGGAGTGGAGGAAAGGGATAAGAGGGAGAGAGAAAAGGAGAGAAGGAGAGGGATAAGAGGGAGAAAGAGAAGGAGAAAGAAGAGAGGAAAGATAAGAGGGAGAGAAAGAGAGAGATAATAAGAGGGAGAAGGAGAGAGAGGGAAATGGAGAAGACGAGAGGGAGAGGAGGAGACAGAGAAGGGAAGGTGAGAGAAAAAAAGAGAAGGAGAAGAGAGGGGCAAGGAGAGGAGATGAAGGGATTAAAGGAGAGAGAGAAGAGGAGGGAGAGGAGAGGAAGAGAGGGGAGGAGAGAGAGAAGGAGAAGAGAGAGGGAATGAGTGGAGACGGAGGGATAAGAGGAGAGAGCGGAGAAGGAGGGAGAGAGGAGAGGACAATAGGGGAGGAGAGAGGGAGAAGAGGGGGAGAGAGAGAAGATGAAGGAGAGAGGGAACAAGAGAGGAGGTGAGAGGAAACAAGAGAATGAGAGGAGGACAGAGAAGGAAAGGAGGAGAAGAGGGAAGGGGAAGGGAACGAGATAGAGAAGGGAGAGTAGAGATAGAGTAGGAGAGAAGCAAGAGAGATAGAGGAGGAGAGAGGAAACGAGAGAGGTGAGTGGAGGAGAGGGATAAGGAGATAGAGAAGCGAGAGAGAGAAAGGAGGGTAGTGGGAAGAGAAGAGGATAGGAGGGAGAAGGAGAGAGAAGGTAAGGAGAGGGAGAAGGGAGAGAGAGAGAACGGGGAGAGGAGCGAAGAAGGGAAAGAGGAGATAGAGAGAGGAGTCCCCTCTCCTTCTCATCTTCCCTCTCCTCCTCTCCTTCTCTTCTCTTTATCCTCTCTCTTCTTCTCTTTCTTTCCTTCTCGCTCATCTCTTCCTTCTCTCCTTATCCCCATAAGGAGAGAATGAGAGCATAAGAGGGAGATAGGGAACGAGAAGAGGGAAGAGGAGAGATGGGGAAAGAGGAAAGAGAGAGAAGAAGAGATAACGAAGAGGGAGAGCGAAGGAGAACAGAGGAGGGAGGAAACGAGAGAAGAGGAGAGAGAGAAGGATAAAGGAGGGAGAGAAGATAGAGAAGGGGGAGCGGAGGAGAGGGAGAGAAGGAGAGTGAGAGAGAAGAGGAAGGGAGGAGAGAGGGAGAAAGAGAGAGAAGGAAAGAGAGATAAGGAGAAAGATGAGGAGAGAGTGAACGAGAGAGAAGGAGAAGAGAAAGAGTATCTAGACGGAGAGTGAGAAAAGGAGAAGAGAGAAAAGGTGAGGGGTAGAACAAGGAGAAGGAGAGAAGGAGAAGAGGGAGGAGGAGGAGAAGAGTGGTAGAGAAGAGTAGAAATTGGAAGAGAGAGAAGAAAAGAGAGGAAAGGGAGAGAGAGAGAGAAGAGATATGGAGAACGAGAGTGAGAGGTAGAGAAGGGAGAGAGAAGGACAGTGGAGAAAAGAGGATAAGAAGAGCGGAGAGTGGAGAAGGAGATAGAAGGAAGAGGGAGAGAGAGAACACGAGAATAGACAAGAGCAGAGAGGGAGGGAGGATAGAGAAGGGAAAGAGAGAGAAAAGGAGAGGGAGGAGAGAAGAGGGAGAGGAAGGGAGAGAGAGAGCGAGAGAAGGAGGAGGGAGATAGAAAATGAAGGAGAAGAGGGAAGAGGAGGGAGAGAAGAGAGGCAGAGAAGAGAGGGAAGGAGGAGAGAAGAGGGAGAGAGAAGGAGACAAGGTAGAGAGGAGGATAGGAAAGTAGAGGGGAGAGGGGTGAAGGAATGGGAGGGAAGGAGAGAGGTAGAGACGAGAGAGAGGAGAAGGGAAAGAGGATGATGAAGAATGATAAAATGGGGAGAGAGAAGAAGAAGAAGAAGAAGAAGAAGAAGAAGAAGAGAGACGGATAAGGAGAGAAGAAGAAGGGGAGCGGGATTAGAGGGAAGGGAGAGGAGAGGGAATATGAGGGAGATAGAGATGAGGCAAGGGAGATGAGAGAAAGAGAAGAGGGAAGAATGAGAGAGGAGAGTGGTAGAGAAGGAGATAAGAGAGGGGTAGAACGAGAGAGAGAGAGAGAGAGAGAGAGAGAGAGAGAGAATGGCTCTACAGAATGGGATGAGGAGAGAGAGAAGGATTGGGAGAAAAGGAGAAGCGAGAAGAGGGAGAGAAGAAGAGGGAGAAGGAGAGAGGAGAGAGAGATAAAGAGAGTGGCATAAGGAGAAATGGATAAGGAGAGAGGGAGAGAAGGAAGAGAGAGAAAGAAAAGGTGAGAGAAATGAGAAGGGAGAGAGGAGGAGAAGGATAAGGTTAATGAGGAGGCAGAGAAGAGGGAAAAGAGAGAAGGTGAAGAAGAAGAGGGGAGAAAGAAGGAGAAGAGAGAGAGGTAGACTGCCTAGGAGAAAGGAGAAGGGAGAGAGAGAGAAGGATAGAGGGAGAGAAGAGAGAACAGGGACAAGGATAAGGAGAGAAGAGTGGTATAGAAGAGTAGAAATTGGAAGAGAGAAGAAAAGAGAGGAAAGGGAGAGAGAGAGAGAGAGAGAGAGAGAGAGAAGAGATATGGAGAACGAGAGTGAGAGGTAGAGAAGGGAGAGAGAAGGACAGTGGAGAAAAGAGGATAAGAAGAGCAGAGAGAGGAGAAGGACAGTGGAGAAAAGAGGATAAGAAGAGCAGAGAGAGGAGAAGGAGATAGAAGGAAGAGGGAGAGAGAGAACACGAGAATAGACAAGAGCAGAGAGGGAGGGAGGATAAAGAAGGGAAAGAGAGAGAAAAGTAGAGGGAGGAGAGAAGAGGGAGAGGAAGGGAGAGAGAGCGAGAGAAGGAGGAGGGAGATAGAAAATGAAGGAGAAGAGGGAAGAGGAGGGAGAGAAGAGACGCAGAGAAGAGAGGGAAGGAGGAGAGAAGAGGGAGAGAGAAGGAGACAAGGGAGAGAGGAGGATCGGAAAGTAGAGGGGAGAGGGGGTGAAGGAATGGGAGGGAAGGAGAGAGGTAGAGACGAGAGAGAGAAGGAGAAGGAAAAGAGGATGATGAAGAAGGATAAAATGGGGAGAGAGAAGAAAAAGAAGAAGAAGAAGAAGAAGAAGAAGAAGAAGAAGAAGAAGAAGAGAGAAGGATAAGGAGAGAAGAAGAAGGGGAGCGGGATAAGAGGGAAGGGAGAGGAGAGGGAATATTAGGGAGATAGAGATGAGGCAAGGTAGATGAGAGAAAGAGAAGAGGGAAGAATGAGAGAGGAGAGTGGTAGAGAAGGAGGTAAGAGAGGGGTAGACCGAGAGAGAGAGAGAGAGAGAGAGAGAGAGAGAGAGAGAGAGAGAGAGAGAGAGAGAGAGAGAGAGAGAGAGAGAGAGAGAGAGAGAATGGCTCTACAGAATGGGACGAGGAGAGAGAGAAGGATTGAGAGAAAAGGAGAAGCGAGAGGAGGGAGAGAAGAAGAGGGAGAAGGAGAGAGGAGAGAGAGATAAAGAGAGTGGCATAAGGAGAAAGGGATAAGGAGAGAGGGAGAGAAGGAAGAGAGAGAAAGAAAAGGTGAGAGAAATGAGAAGGGAGAGAGGAGCAGAAGGATAAGGATAATGAGAAGGCAGAGAAGAGGGAAAAGAGAGAAGGTGAAGAAGAAGAGGGGGGAGAGAAGGAGAAGAGAGAGAGGTAGACAGCCTAGGAGAAAGGAGAAAGGGAGAGAGAGAGAACGATAGAGGCAGAGAAGAGAGAATAGGGACAAGGATAAGGAGAGAAGAGAGAAGGAGAACAGAAAAGAGGAGAGAGAAGAGAAGAGATAGGAGGGAGAAGTAGGGAGAGAGAGCGATAGAAGGAAGAGAAGGAGGGAGTGGAATAAAGGGATAAGAGGGAGAGAGAAAAGGAGAGAAGGAGAAGGATAAGAGGGAGAGATGGGGAAAGAGGAAAGAGAGAGAAGTAGAGATAAGGAAGAGGGAGAGCGAAGGAGAACAGAGGACGGAGGAAACAAGAGAAGAGGAGAGAGAGGAGGGAGAGAAGAGAGAGAAGGGGGAGCGGAGGAGAGGGAGAGAAGGAGAGTGAGAGAGAAGAGGAAGGGAAGAGAGAGGGAGAAAGAGAGATAAGGAGAAAGATGAGGAGAGAGTGAACGAGAGAGAAGGAGAAGAGAAAGAGTATCTAGAGGGAGAGTGGGAAAAGGAGAAGAGAGAAAAGGTGAGGGGTAGAACAAGGAGAAGGAGAGAAGGAGAAGAGGGAGGAGGAGAGAAGGAGAAGAGGGAGGAGGAGGAGAAGAGTGGTAGAGAAGAGTAGAAATGGGAAGAGAGAAGAAAAGAGAGGAAAGGGAGAGAGAGAGAGAAGAGATATGGAGAACGAGAGTGAGAGGTAAAGAAGGGAGAGAGATGGACAGTGGATAAGAAGAGCAGAGAGAGGAGAAGGAGATAGAAGGAAGAGGGAGAGAGAGAACACGAGAATAGACAAGAGCAGAGAGGGAGGGAGGATAGAGAAGGGAAAGAGAGAGAAAAGGAGAGGGAGGAGAGAAGAGGGAGAGGAAGGGAGAGAGAGAGCGAGAGAAGGAGGAGGGAGATAGAAAATGAAGGAGAAGAGGGAAGAGGAGGGAGAGAAGAGAGGGAAGGAGGAGAGAAGAGGGAGAGAGAAGGAGACAAGGGAGAGAGGAGGATAGGAAAGTAGAGGGGAGAGGGGGTGAAGGAATGGGAGGGAAGGAGAGAGGTAGAGACGAGAGAGAGAAGGAGAAGGGAAAGTGGATGATGAAAAAGGATAAAATGGGGAGAGAGAAGAAGAAGAAGAAGAAGAGAGAAGGATAAGGAGAGAAGAAGAAGGGGAGCGTGATAAGAGGGAAGGGAGAGGAGAGGGAATATGAGGGAGATAGAGATGAGGCAAGGGAGATGAGAGAAAGAGAAGAGGGAAGAATGAGAGAGGAGAGTGGTAGAGAAGGAGATAAGAGAGGGGTAGAACGAGAGAGAGAGAGAGAGAGAGAATGACTCTACAAAATGGGACGAGGAGAGAGAGAAGGATTGGGAGAAAATG
The DNA here is from genome assembly GCA_963682175.1 of Triglochin maritima. Taxonomy (NCBI): domain Eukaryota; kingdom Viridiplantae; phylum Streptophyta; class Magnoliopsida; order Alismatales; family Juncaginaceae; genus Triglochin; species Triglochin maritima. The sequence goes on from OY821777.1 coordinate 27,066,436, forward strand.
AGAAGCGAGAGGAGGGAGAGAAGAAGAGGGAGAAGGAGAGAGGAGAGAGAGATAAAGAGAGTGGCATAAGGAGAAAGGGATAAGGAGAGAGGGAGAGAAGGAAGAGAGAGAAAGAAAAGGTGACAGAAATGAGAAGGGAGAGAGGAGGAGAAGGATAAGGATAATGAGAAGGCAGAGAAGAGGGAAAAGAGAGAAGGTGAAGAAGAAGAAGAGGGGGGAGAGAAGGAGAAGAGAGAGAGGTAGACAGCCTAGGAGAAAGGAGAAGGGAGAGAGAGAGAAGGATAGAGGCAGAGAAGAGAGAATAAGGACAAGGATAAGGAGAGAAGAGAGAAGGAGAACAGAAAAGAGGAGAGAGAGAAGAGAAGAGATAGGAGGGAGAAGTAGGGAGAGAGAGCGAGAGAAGGAAGAGAAGGAGGGAGTGGAGGAAAGGGATAAGAGGGAGAGAGAAAAGGAGAGAAGGAGAGGGATAAGAGGGAGATAGAGAAGGAGAAAGAAGACAGGAAAGATAAGAGGAGAGAGAAAGAGAGAGATAATAAGAGGGAGAAGGAGAGAGAGGGAAATGGAGAAGACGAGAGGGAGAGGAGGAGACAGAGAAGGGAAGGTGAGAGAAAAAAAGAGAAGGAGAAGAGAGGGGCAAGGAGAGGAGATGAAGGGATTAAAGGAGAGAGAGAAGAGGAGGGAGAGGAGAGGAAGAGAGGGGAGGAGAGAGAGAAGGAGAAGAGAGAGGGAACGAGAGGAGACGGAGGGATAAGAGGAGAGAGCGGAGAAGGAGGGAGAGAGAAGGAGAGGACAAGAGGGGAGGAGAGAGGGAGAAGAGGGGGAGAGAGAGAAGAAGAAGGAGAGAGGGAACAAGAGAGGAGGTGAGAGGAAACAAGAGAATGAGAGGAGGACAGAGAAGGAAAGGAGGAGAAGAGGGAAGGGGAAGGGAACGAGATAGAGAAGGGAGAGTAGAGATAGAGTAGGAGAGAAGCAAGAGAGATAGAGGAGGAGAGAGGAAACGAGAGAGGTGAGTGGAGGAGAGGGATAAGGAGATAGAGAAGCGAGAGAGAGAAAGGAGGGTAGTGGGAAGAGAAGAGGATAGGAGGGAGAAGGAGAGAGAAGGTAAGGAGAGGGAGAAGGGAGAGAGAGAGAACGGGGAGAGGAGCGAAGAAGGGAAAGAGGAGATAGAGAGAGGAGTCCCCTCTCCTTCTCATCTTCCCTCTCCTCCTCTCCTTCCCTTCTCTTTATCCTCTCTCTTCTTATCATTCTCTCCTTCTCGCTCATCTCTTCCTTCTCTCCTTGTCCTCATAAGGAGAGAATGAGAGCATAAGAGGGAGATAGGGAACGAGAAGAGGGAAGAGGAGAGATGGGGAAAGAGGAAAGAGAGAGAAGTAGAGATAAGGAAGAGGGAGAGCGAAGGAGAAAAGAGGAGGGAGGAAACGAGAGAAGAAGAGAGAGAGGAGGGAGAGAAGAGAGAGAAGGGGGAGCGGAGGAGAGGGAGAGAAGGAGAGTGAGAGAGAAGAGGAAGGGAGGAGAGAGGGAGAAAGAGAGATAAGGAAAGAGAGATAAGGAGAAAGATGAGGAGAGAGTGAACGAGAGAGAAGGAGAAGAGAAAGAGTATCTAGAGGGAGAGTGAGAAAAGGAGAAGAGAGAAAAGGTGAGGGGTAGAACAAGGAGAAGGAGAGAAGGAGAAGAGGGAGGAGGAGGAGAAGAGTGGTGGAGAAGAGTAGAAATGGGAAGAGAGAGAAGAAAATTGAGGAAAGGGAGAGAGAGAGAGAGAAGAGATATGGAGAACGAGAGTGAGAGGTAGAGAAGGGAGAGAGAAGGAAAGTGGAGAAAAGAGGATAAGAAGAGTAGAGAGGGGAGAAGGAGATAGAAGGAAGAGGGAGAGACAGAACACGAGAATAGACAAGAGCAAAGAGAGAGGGAGGATAGAGAAGGGAAAGAGAGAGAAAAGGAGAGGGAGGAGAGAAGAGGGAGAGGAAGGGAGAGAGAGCGAGAGAAGGAGGAGGGAGATAGAAAATGAAGGAGAAGAGGGAAGAGGAGGGAGAGAAGAGAGGCAGAGAAGAGAGGGAAGGGAGAGAGAAGGAGACAAGGGAGAGAGGAGGATAGGAAAGTAGAGGGGAGAGGGGGTGAAGGAATGGGAGGGAAGGAGAGAGGTAGAGACGAGAGAGGGGAGACATGGGCGATTCTAGGGGTTTTTGGGGTCGTTTTCTTCGTTTTTCCATCTAAAACCTTCGTTTTTCACTCTTTTGGTGCGTTTTCTTCGTTCTTCTCTAGCTATGACGTGTGGGGGAGATGGTGGCATGGTTTTGCATCTCCAACATGCGCAAAAGGAGGGTGGAGAGGCCATGTTGGGTGAGGCCTCGGGAAAGGAGGGTGCAATGGGTGATGCACCATTTGTTCCTAAGAAGTGGACGGATCTTTTCACATCCACACCAAGGGCATCTACGGCCTTGGAGTTTGTGGAGCCGATGGTGAAGGAGGGGGTTCGTATGGGCCATTGTTCACGTGAAGAGGTGGTGGATGCTCTCAAGAGGTGGGACAAAGTTCTTCTTGGATATTTTGTTGATTTTCGGCCTCATCTCCCCACCCTTGAGAGATTCTTGCCACGTTTGTGGAAGTTGTCCGGTGGTTTGGAGGTCATTCGGCGCAAGGAGGGCTTCTTGTTGTTTCGCTTCACCACGATGAAAGATTTAGAGGGGAGAGGGGGTGAAGGAATGGGAGGGAAGGAGAGAGGTAGAGACGAGAGAGAGAAGGAGAAGGGAAAGAGGATGATGAAGAAGGATAAAATGGGGAGAGAGAAGAAAAGAAGAAGAAGAAGAAGAAGAGAGAAGGATAAGGAGAGAAGAAGAAGGGGAGCGGGATAAGAGGGAAGGGAGAGGAGAGGGAATATGAGGGGGATAGAGATGAGGCAAGGGAGATGAGAGAAAGAGAAGAGGGAAGAATGAGAGAGGAGAGTGGTAGAGAAGGAGATAAGAGAGGGGTAGAACGAGAGAGAGAGAGAGAGAGAGAGAGAGAGAGAGAGAGAGAGAGAGAGAGAGAGAGAGAGAGAGAGAGAGAATGGCTCTACAGAATGGGACGAGGAGAGAGAGAAGGATTGGGAGAAAAGGAGAAGCGAGAGGAGGGAGAGAAGAAGAGGGGGAAGGAGAGAGGAGAGAGAGATAAAGAGAGTGGCATAAGGAGAAAGGGATAAGGAGAGAGGGAGAGAAGGAAGAGAGAGAAAGAAAAGGTGAGAGAAATGAGAAGGGAGAGAGGAAGAGAAGGATAAGGATAATGAGAAGGCAGAGAAGAGGGAAAAGAGAGAAGGTGAAGAAGAAGAGGGGGGAGAGAAGGAGAAGAGAGAGAGGTAGACAGCCTAGGAGAAAGGAGAAGGGAGAGAGAGAGAGAGAGAGAGAGAGAGAGAGAGAGAGAGAAGGATAGAGGCAGAGAAGAGAGAATAGGGACAAGGATAAGGAGAGAAGAGAGAAGGAGAACAGAAAAGAGGAGAGAGAGAAGAGAAGAGATAGGAGGGAGAAGTAGGGAGAGAGAGCGAGAGAAGGAAGAGAAGGAGGGAGTTGAGGAAAGGGATAAGAGGGAGAGAGAAAAGGAGAGAAGGAGAGGGATAAGAGGGAGATAGAGAAGGAGAAAGAAGAGAGGAAAGATAAGAGGAGAGAGAAAGAAAGAGATAATAAGAGGGAGAAGGAGAGAGAGGGAAATGGAGAAGACGAGAAGGAGAGGAGGAGACAGAGAAGGGAAGGTGAGAGAAAAAAAGAGAAGGAGAAGAGAGGGGCAAGGAGAGGAGATGAAGGGATTAAAGGAGAGAGAGAAGAGGAGGGAGAGGAGAGGAAGAGAGGGGAGGAGAACACAGACAAGAGCAGAGAGGGAGCGAGGATAGAGAAGGGAAAGAGAGAGAAAAGGAGAGGGAAGAGAGAAGAGGGAGAGGAAGGGAGAGAGAGAGAGAGCGAGAGAAGGAGGAGGGAGATAGAAAATGAAGGAGAATAGGGAAGAGGAGGGGGAGAAGAGAGGTAGAGAAGAGAGGGAAGGAGGAGAGAAGAGGGAGAGAGAAGGAGACAAGGGAGAGAGGAGGATAGGAAAGTAAAGGGGAGAGGGGGTGAAGGAATGGGAGAGAAGGAGAGAGGTAGAGACGAGAGAGAGAAGGAGAAGGGAAAGAGGATGATGAAGAAGGATAAAATGGGGAGAGAGAAGAAGAAGAAGAAGAAGAGAGAAGGACAAGGAGAGAAGAAGAATGGGAGCGGGATAAGAGGGAAGGGAGAGGAGAGGAAATATGAGGGAGATAGAGATGAGGCAAGGGAGATGAGAGAAAGAGAAGAGGGAAGAATGAGAGAGGAGAGTGGTAGAGAAGGAGATAAGAGAGGGGTAGAACGAGAGAGAAAGAGAATGGCTCTACAGAATGGGACGAGGGGAGAAAGAAGGATTGGGAGAAAAGGAGAAGCGAGAGGAGGGAGAGAAGAAGAGGGAGGGAGGAAGAGAGAGCGAGAGAAGGAGGAGGAGGAGAAGGAGAAGAGGGAGAGGTATGAGAGGAGAGAGAAACTCTAGGTGCGCATGGGGAACCTAAGGTTGTTTAGGGTTTTCCACCTCGTTTTTTCACCAAAACCTTTGATTTTTCCACCAAAATGGATCCTACATCTAGTCCTACACGATTGCAACTACAAGATGGAGATGGTGGCACCATTACGGATCTCCATCATGCAAACAAGCTTGTTTCTTCCTCGGTCTTGGAGGGAGAAGCTCCTACACCACCTCTAGGGAGTGTCCTTACTCCCCCAAGGAAGTGGTCGGATTTATTCACGTCTAGTTCAAGGGCAGCCACGACCCTCAAGTTTGTTCCTCCGGTTGTCAAGGGAGGAGAGAAGGTGGCCTTGTGTTCAAAGCAAGAAGTGCTTGATGCCTTGAAACGGTGGGATAAGGTGTTGGTAGGGTATTTCGTTGCTCTCAAGCCTCACTTGCCGACATTGGAGAAGCATCTCCACAAGTTGTGGGGATTAGTTGGAGGTATGGAAATCATTAGAAGAAGCCAAGGTTTCTTATTATTTCGTTTCACACTTAGTGAAGATAGAAAGAAAGTTCTTCAAGGTGGACCTTGGTTCGTTAGAGGGGCACCACTTGTGGTGCAAGAGTGGACACCGGAAATGTCATTGAAGAAGGCCAACATCACCACGGTTCCCATTTGGGTTCGCTTGCCGGAGCTTGACCTCCGTTTTTGGTCACCTAACACATTGAGCAACATTGCAAGTATGCTTGGAAGGCCCCTCTACATGGATGAATACACGGCCTCCGGGTGTAGGTTGGCGTTTGCAAGGGTTTGCATTGTGGTCAGCCACGAGTTCTCCTACCCAAGTTGGGTGGAGGTGCAAGTGGAGGAAGGTGAAATGCATAAAGTTCACGTGGAATATGAGTGGAGACCCGGGTATTGCATGGAGTGCCTTGAGTTTGGGCATGAGGTGGAGAGATGCCCAAGGAAGAGGGTGCTTGTGAAAGTTCATGAAGCTCCACAAAAAAAGGCTGAGAAATGGGTGATGGTAGGCCGTGCTAAGGGTGGGAGAAACCTTGAGAAGGATGGGCGTGAGGTGCAAACGAAGGAAGGGAATGAAAAGGTGATAGATGAGAGGTCTTCGGATGGAGCGAAGGCCAAGGAGGTGGCTGCCGAGGAGGGTGGTGAAGGGAGGATGGATGGAAGGGATGATTACGTGGATCCTTTGGTAGGTGACATGGCCACATCAGCAAATGGGGAGGTGACACGTAGGAGCTCATGTGGGAGGGAAGATGAGGAGGGAAAATCAAGAGGATCACTAGAATTCGTTGGGTGTTCCATGGTAGCGGGAGCAAATGAGAGGAGGGCATGTGGCATAAAGGAGGATAAGAATGGAGACAAAAAGAGAGTCCATTTTCGTGAGGAAAGGACCACACGGGAGGAAGCCAAGGAGAGGATGCCAAGTGGACATCTAGAAAAGCAAAAGGCAAAGCAAAACAAAGGTGGGTGCTCTACTTTTGGAAGAACCAATGAGGAGGGTGTTGAGTGCTCCATGTTTGAATGGGCAAATGGGGAGAGAGCAAGGGAGTCTTGTGAAGAAGTAGAGGGGGACCATGATACTTTTCGTGGGGACCAACCAAATGAGGAATGGGGTGGAGAATCACGTGAACCACCACACATGGAGAAGTCCTTCATGCAAAAAAGAGAGGGGGACCAAAGTACCTTTCGTGGGGACCATTCAAAAGAGGAATGGGGGGGGGGGGATCACGTGAACCACCACACAAGGAGGAGTCACTCATGCAAGAAATAGAGGGAAACAAAGGTGGCTTTCGTGGGGACCAGCCCAAAGGGGATTGGGGTGGGAAATCACGTGAACCACAACATTTAGAAGAGTCACTCATGATAGAAACCTTGCATGGTAAATTTGGGCATGGAATGGACACGAATTTAGTGGAGCACCATGAGGTAAGAAACAAAGGAATTGTGAGGGAGGCCTTGGAAGTAAAGGATGTGGGAGTTGACATAAGGGGATTAGCTTCCTTGATTCATGATGAAGAAGGATGGGCAACAACGCCTACAATTGTGGCAAGGGAGAAGGAGAAATGGAAGGATAGCTCGTGGACAAAGCAAAGTGGGAACATGTTTGGGGCGTTAGATGAACTCGAGAAGGAGAGTGAGATGGGGGCTGAAATGGGAAAACAAGAAGAACCTCATGAGATTGAGGGAGCGTCGACATTAGCAAGCCATGAGAGAGGTTGCTCCCCACCACCCCCGGTGGACTTGGCATCAATTTCACCACAACCCGAGGCTTTCAAAGCAATTCGTGAGAAAGGATTGAGACAACAAAAGAACTTGCGTGGAGGGAAAGGGCGTATGCCCACACCTTGAACCCATGAATATCTTTGTGTGGAATGTGCCGGAGCAAATGGACCCGGCCGGACACTTATGATAAGGGGTCGAATAAGGAAGGTAAAGCCGGATATAGTGTGTCTCGTGGAACACAAAGTAAAATGGAAGAAGCTTGCAATATTCAAGCGTGCCATATGGCCCCATGAATGGGTGGGAAATAGCTTGATTGTCAATTCCGGGAGAATACTTGTGCTTTGGAATGATCAAGTGGTAGGCCTTGATACCAAATTTGAATCCGCCCAAATGCTTCACTTCGAGGGGCTCATGAGGAAGGACGGAATAGAGTTTGCTTTCACGGCAATTTATGGAGAGAATGGTCATGTGGAGAGAAGGAAACTATGGCAAGATCTTGCTTCCGTGGAACCAAACACCTCGATACCTTGGGTAGTGGGAGGGGACTTTAATTGTATTCGTATGACAAGTGAGAAGAGGGGAGGAGGGGATGTAAACGAGGCTGCAATTCAGGACTTCAATGAGTGTGCGGATGCCCTTCAACTCCTTGAGATGCCATGGTTGGGTGAGGAATTCACTTGGTCCAACTCCTCCGAGGGAGCCGCTCGTATTGAAACAAAAATTGACCGCATCTTGATGAACAATGCTTGGCTTGAGAGGTTCCCGGAGGCTTACTATGTGGTGGGGGCAAAGGACTTGAGTGACCATGCAACCCTTACCATGAAAACGGAGGGAAATGAGAGGAGGAAGCCGAAGATGTTTAGGTTTGAAAACTATTGGGCGGATCATGAAGACTTCCTAGGGGTTGTGGAGGGTGCGTGGGCAACACTTGTGGATGGTACACCCATGTTTAGAGTGGTGGAAAAATTGAATGAAGCAAAGAAGGCTCTCAAGAGATGGAGTGGGCTGAAATTTGGAAATATTACAAACAAGGTGGGAATAGCTAGAGATGCCCTTGCGGAGATTAGGAGAAGGAGAAGTGAGGGGCCGGATCTTGAGCACCTAGGAAGTGAAGAGAGGGCAGCAAAAGAGGAGCTAAACCGAGTTCTTGCTTGGGAGGAATCCCTAATTCGGCAAAAATCAAGAGTTAGGTGGTTGAAAGAGGGGGACCGAAACACCCGGTTCTTTCATGCGCAACTTAGAGTGAGGAGGGTCACCAACCAAGTGAGGAGTGTGTGTGAGGGCGAGCACACTTTCGAGGAGGAATGAGAGATTCGTGATGCGTTTCGACGCTTTTTTTCTAACTTGTTTGCTAATGAATTTCAGGTTTGTAAGATCAAATCATCGATTGAGTTACCCCAAATTGAGGCATCGGATGGAGAATGTTTAGTTCGCAAATTACACATGAAGGAGCTTGAACGTGTTATTTTAAATGCAAATGTGGACAAGGCGCCGGGGCCCGATGGGTTCAATGCTAAGTTCTTCAAAGTGGCATGGGGAATCATAAAGAAGGATATCTTCAAAGCCGTGGAATCATGCATGATGAGTGGAAAGGTTTTGGCCAAGTGGAACTACACGTCTATCACACTCATACCAAAAAAGAAGGCACCAATGTTGGTGGAAGATTATAGGCCCATAGCTTTGTGCAACATGACATATAGATTCACCTCAAAAGTGCTTGCAAACCGGTTGAAGAAATTGCTACCACAAATTGTTGGGGAAAATCAAAGTGCATTTGTTCATGGAAGAAGAATTAGTGACAACATCCTCCTCGCACACGAGCTATGCCACAACCTTCATCTTGATAAAGGAAGAGGGAGAATGTGCATCAAGCTAGATATTCGAAAGGCTTATGACTCCATCTCGTGGGAGTTCCTTGATCAAGTAATGGAGAAATTTGGGTTCCCGGACAAGTGGAGGAGGACCATCATGGCATGTGTAAAAGCTTCCTTTGTTGTGACCGTGAATGGGGCAAATTCAGCACCGTTTAGAGCAAAGAATGGGTTGAGGCAAGGTGATCCACTAGCACCATATTTGTTTGTAATGTGCATGGAAGTCTTGAGCAAGATGGTGAAGATGGCGGTGGAGGAAGGAAAAGTTGACCCCTTATCATGTGGAGACACTATCGTCTCACATTTGATGTTTGCGGATGATGTGCTACTTTTTGCAAAGGCTACAAAGGAAAATGCCAAAGCTCTTAAACAGGTTCTTGATGATTTCACGGCATACTCGGGGCTGCAATTTAATGCTTCAAAGAGTCAAATATTCATGGGAGGTGATGTCGCACATGGGGAATGGATAGTCGAACATCTAGGTATGGAGAAAAAGCTCTTTCCGGTGACTTACCTTGGGTTGCCCTTATTCTCGGGAAGGATGGGAAGAAGTCATTGCATGTCCCTTATCAACAAACTAAAGGTGCGTTTGAGCACTTGGAAGCAAATTTTTTTATCTATAGTCGGCCAGGTCGAGCTCGTAAGGAGTGTACTAGTCTCTCTTAGCATTTATTGGACATCTGCTTTCCTCATCCCTCGCAAAGTGCTACAAGAGATGGACAGCCTTATGTCTAGATTTATTTGGGGAGGGCCTAAGAAGTGGGTGGCGGTTGCGTGGAAGGATGTGTGTACACCAAAAATTGAAGGGGGACTTGGGCTGAAGCGTTTAGTAGATTGGAACGAAGTAGGCCTCCTACGCTTGTTTTGGCTAGTGGTGGAAGACAGAAGCTCTCTTTGGGTGAAGTGCATTCGCCAAAAATATTTGAAGAACCGGTCTATTTGGCTTGCAAGACCACCTTCCACCTCCTCGTGGGCATGGAGAGGAATCACTCGAGTGCGTGATATAGCAAGGCAACATATTCAATATCAAGTGGGAGATGGGGAACACATTAGCTTCTTTCATCATCCTTGGTGTGGGAGGCCATTCCATTGTGAAGAATGGGGTGAGCGGCTACATTACGACTTGGGTGTACCTTGGGATACAAAAGTTGCACATTTCATTCGAAATGGAGAATGGAATCTACCCTTCCCAAAATCGACCACCATGGAGGAACTATGGACAAAGATCAACAACATTCCCATCAAAGGAGGGATAGACAAACCATCACGAGTTGATGGACAAGGGGACAAGTTGGGAATGAAGGAGGTGTGGAAGTGGGTGAAGGCACCGGGTTGCAAGGTGGCATGGGCGGATATGGTGTGGCACAAGGAGGCTATACCGAAACATGCAATTACGGCATGGAGAGCTTTGAGAGGCCGGCTACTCACCAAAGAGCTAATGAACAAAAGAGGGGCCAGCCATGACCCTACATCTGTTCTTTGTGACGAGATGGGGGAAGACATGCAACACTTATTTTGGGGCTGCAAGTATACAAAGGAGGTATGGGCCCAACTTCTTCGACTCTTGAAACTAAAACCAAACCAAGCAAGGAGTCTAGAAAGTGAAGCAAATCGTGTCTCCCATGCTAGAGGGAGCCGGGTGGACAAGGTCACAAGAAGATGGGCCTTTAATGCAATGGTACATGAAACGTGGCAAGAGCGAAATCGTAGAATATTCGAGGATGAAAAGAAGAAACCGGAGGACATTGTGGGAGCCATTAAGGACATGGTCCGGTGTATGGGCCAAAGAGTGAAGAGACTAGCAAGAAACGACGAGGAATTCCAGAAATTTCAGGAGAATTGGGTGTAACGTGGTTGATACATCGTGGGATGTAATGCTGAATTGACGTAGAGATGTAATGTTGTGATACTTTGTATGTCGGGTTATATTACTTGTAGTAGCCGGATATGCATGTAGCATACTCCCGCGAGTCTAAACGAAAATTTTTGTAGGTTGTAAACTTTGCCGATTAATAGAAATTCGAGGCTAAGCCTCCCTTTTTGCTTTGCAAAAAAAAGAAGAAGAGGGAGAAGGAGAGAGAAGAGAGAGATAAAGAGAGTGGCATGAGGAGAAAGGGATAAGGAGAGAGGGAGAGAAGGAAGAGAGAGAAAGAAAAGGTGAGATAAATGAGAAGGGAGAGAGGAGGAGAAGGATAAGGATAATGAGAAGGCAGAGAAGAGGGAAAAGAGAGAAGGTGAAGAAGAAGAGGGGGGAGAGAAGGAGAAGAGAGAGAGGTAGACAGCCTAGGAGAAAGGAGAAGGGAGAGAGAGAAGGATAGAGGCAGAGAAGAGAGAATAGGGACAAGGATAAGGAGAGAAGAGAGAAGGAGAAAAGAAAAGAGGAGAGAGAGAAGAGAAGAGATAGGAGGGAGAAGTAGGGAGAGAGAGCGAGAGAAGGAAGAGAAGGAGGGAGTGGAGGAAAGGGATAAGAGGGAGAGAGAAAAGGAGAGAAGGAGAGGGATAAGAGGGAGATAGAGAAGGAGAAAGAAGAGAGGAAAGATAAGAGGAGAGAGAGAGATAATAAGAGGGAGAAGGAGAGAGATGGAAATGGAGAAGACGAGAGGGAGAGGAGGAGACAGAGAAGGGAAGGTGAGAGAAAAAAAGAGAAGGAGAAGAGAGGGGCAAGGAGAGGAGATGAAGGGATTAAAGGAGAGAGAGAGAAAAGGAGGGAGAGGAGAGGAAGAGAGAGGAGGAGAGAGAGAAGGAGAAGAGAGGGAACGAGAGGAGACGGAGGGATAAGAGGAGAGAGCGGAGAAGGAGGGAGAGAGAAGGAGAGGACAAGAGGGGAGGAGAGAGGGAGAAGAGGGGGAGAGAGAAGAAGAAGGAGAGAGGGAACAAGAGAGCAGGTGAGAGGAAACAAGAGAATGAGAGGAGGACAGAGAAGGAAAGGAGGAGAAGAGGGAAGGGGAAGGGAACGAGATAGAGAAGGGAGAGTAGAGATAGAGTAGGAGAGAAGCAAGAGAGATAGAGGAGGAGAGAGGAAAGGATAGAGGTGAGTGGAGGAGATGGATAAGGAGATAGAGAAGCGAGAGAGAAAGGAGGGTAGTGGGAAGAGAAGAGGATAGGAGGGAGAAGGAGAGAGAAGGTAAGGAGAGGGAGAAGGGAGAGAGAGAGAACGGGGAGAGGAGCGAAGAAGGGAAAGAGGAGATAGAGAGAGGAGTCCCCTCTCCTTCTCATCTTCCCTCTCCTCCTCTCCTTCTCTTCTCTTTATCCTCTCTCTTCTTCTTTTTGTCTCCTTCTCGCTCATCTCTTCCTTCTCTCCTTATCCTCATAAGGAGAGAATGAGAGCATAAGAGGGAGATAGGGAACGAGAAGAGGGAAGAGGAGAGATGGGGAAAGAGGAAAGAGAGAGAAGAAGAGATGAGGAAGAGGGAGAGCGAAGGAGAACAGAGGAGGGAGGAAACGAGAGAAGAGGAGAGAGAGAAGGAGAGAGGAGGGAGAGAAGAGAGAGAAGGGGGAGCGGAGGAGAGGGAGAGAGGGAGAGAAGGAGAGTGAGAGAGAAGAGGAAGGGAGGAGAGAGGGAGAAAGATGAAGGGAATGTGTTCTAAAAGTTTTTACTTTTAAATGTCAACTATTATGAATTGAATGAGAAATCATTTTGTTCCTTGTTTATGTTATTCGTCTTTTAGAAGTGTTAAGGAAGAAGTTCTTGGTCCTTAACCGTAGAGCTCTAAAAGATATTGGTTTGCATAAAACAAAAGATATTCGCAATCATGGTAATAAACATGGGACATTTATTACCGAATTAAGATTGTCGTGTTGGTCATAGATCATTGTAGCTCTACAAGTGAGTGACAACACAGGTACGCAAAAGAGGAAAATATTACTTTTGTATACTGAATAGACCTAATAAGTAAAATATTATAGAAATGTGTTTCTGTGTCATTAATATTTTACTGTGTCCTTGGTCCTTTGATATGAGACTTATATCCGATCACTTAAGAAATACTTGATTAGGCTAGTGTCTTGAGCTATCGATAAGTGTAGTGTAAAGACATTGGTTGGTTAAGTATGACTTTTGTTGGAGAAGATACTTAGTCAAAAGATTATCATTGCCCTTCTTAATTGAGTAATGATATTAATGGGCCCCTTGATAAAGCAAAGTTATAATGTGCACAATGTGATTTGAGTTAAGTCACATATTTATAACTAGCTTAAAGAGATCAAGAAATGAATACTAATACAAAGATGACACAATACTATTTTGTGTGTATTCTTAATATCATGAGGCAAGGGACGGACACAAGTGGTGCACTCCATCACTAATTGGATCGGGTTTTCGTTCGAGATGAATTAAGACATCTAGCTAATTGAGAACTATAATGTGTAGCTAGATACCGCTTATAGTTTGTGATGTTAAGCTATTAATATCACTGCCAATTTAGCTTAGATCCTCCCATAGGTCACACCATAAAACTGGGAAACAAGAAGGTGATTTTATGTTCATATGATGTATCGAGTTTCGTATACATGTGGTGAATGGATAAAATCATTATGTCATGAAAATGACATATTTAGAATCATGAATTTATATATGAGATGTAAATATATCATGGGGTGTGATTGTTTGAAATTACATATGATGATATATTGCATAGGATATATAAATTAGCTATAACCCCAAAGATCGAATTTTGTTGGGAATTAATCCAAAATTCGATAAGGCAAATTAATTAATTAAATTTGCTAAAACCCCAAATACGAATTTTGTTGGGAATTAAACTAAAATTCGATAAAGGCAAATTAATTAAATTTCCTAAAACAAAAAAACGAATTTTGTTGGGAATTAATCCAAAATTCGATAAATGCAAATTAATTAAGGAATTATTGATCATGGTTTTGACTTGGTCAATTATGATTATATTTGGATGTGGATTAATAAATTTAATATTGGGAATTGGTCTTAAGAGAGAAAAACATGGAAGAATGGGTCAATGCATGGCCCATGATGTGGAAATTAAAGGAGCCTATAAATAGGCCTAATTTCCTTCATTAAAAATAAGTGTATGCAAAATTCTCTCTCTCTAACCACCCCAATTAATCCATCCGAAATTCCTTAGTTAATTTGAGTTTTTGGAGAGTAAAATCTCAGGAAAGAAAAAGGGGTTATTAGCTAGATTCTAAACCCGTTTGGAGATTGATTGGCTAGCTCATTTCTCTCCAACCTTGTTTAGAGTTTGGTGAACACTTGGAGGCAATCCACCGGGCGATTCGAACGGCAACGCGACTCCGGATCTTCAAGAGGTTTTAGAGAACCTCTAGGTATGATTCTCTTTGCAATTGTTTGTTTGTTCTAATGCATGTTAAATAATTAGGACAAACAAATGCATGTCTATATGAAAATCGAAGAAAATATGAATGTTTCGATCCTGTATGTTTATAAAATTTCGAAAAATATATACATATAATAGGGCACGAAAACCAACAGTGGTATCAGAGCTTTTGATTCATATTATCTTTCATTTAAACTATAAAATCAATTTAGGCTACCATGTAGAATAAAAACAATTCGGTTTTATGTCTTTTTCGAGTTTTTCGATGTTTTGTTGATAAAATTCTAATAAATTCGTTTTGATGGTTTTATATGTTTTAAAACATCATACATGATTGTTAGAATTGAAATTTAGACATTTGTCTAATTTATAGAATTTTCGTTTTATTTTAAATGATTATTTTATAAAGGAATCAACAAAACCAAAAAGGACTAATGTTCATCTTTCCTTTTGGAAATTGGATGAACAGCGGTTCAAAATAATTAATTTTGAACTATGGATGCATGAAAAACATTTTAATGGATTTCAAATGATTTTTCTAGAATTGTTTGATTTTAGATGCTTGATAATCTAGATTAAATAGTTTAGATTGGACATGCGTGTATGCGTTGCTCGAGTTGTTTTTGCAGGAATTGTGAGTTTATATGTTTCAAATCAGCAACTATGAATGTATTTAATTATTATTATACAGGGGCTTATTTATATGTAAAGGCCAAATTCTCTTTTTCTATCTCTAGATAATTGCATTGCATTTGAGAGGTTTTTACATAGGACTTGCACTAGTCGGTTTTTATCGAATGTGAGGAGCATGTTTATTTTCTGTAAAATCTACGTCTCCGGTGCAAGAGGAAGTCGCCGCTGTAGCGCATCGATCAAGGATCGAGGATCAAGGATCAAATGGAACATATAAACTCACACGATGTGGATTGTGTGAATGGTTTAATTTCTTTTTTTTTAAATTTCTGCTATGCATGTGATGAATGTGATTGAATGTTAGGATGTGTATGAATGATAATATGCATGATAACTAAAATTCCGAATCACATGTTAATAAATGAAATTGTCCAACACAATTAAGAGTAATTTTCCTTCTTATTTCATCCACTAGCAGCCATTGATCGAGGGATACTCTGCTCGCCCTTAGCGGGAGATAGCTCCCTTCATCTTTGGGAATAGTGGGAGATATAATGGTTGTCTATTGTTGTGCCACGATTAAATATATGAGGTGTGTTTCACCCTAGTGAACCCCAAGTATGTTTAGTTGTGAATACAATGGATAAACGTATCTCGTATCAAATGAAAATAAGTTTTCTTAACATTACCTAGAGCCCTCGCTCGGTTTTGGGAAAAAGTTTTTCTTACGAGGATGGGTCGCATTCCCTCATAATTAAAACGACAAGAATCACAAGAGTTTGAAGATGCTAATATTGCTAAAATTCAAAAAGGTTGTGATTAGAAAGAGTTTTTCTTACCTTGATATTGTAATGTATTCGATAGCCCTTAGCTAGTCTATATTACAATTGATGGGATCTTGGATTACTGCATTTATGGGCAAAATTTTATTTGCAGTATTTACATTTATATTCGATATATATGTATGTAATTTAAAACATAAAATTGACATTAAAAACCTGTATAATTTATTTTGTAGAAATGTCTAATATCCAACCAATTGTGCGTTCTATGATAAAAAAGAATCCTTTGCAAAATGATGGCTCAAACTTCATGAAATGGCAACTCAATCTTAATATCGTGTTGAGGTTTGAAAAACTATCTCATATTTTGGATGGTGAAATCCCAAAATTGAATGAGAAGGCAACCAGTAATGAGAAAGAGGCGATAGCCGAGTGAGAAGACCAAGAGAACCAAGTTCACGGTCTAATGTTGGCATCCATGGGTGACTCGTTTCAAGCGAAATACTTGGATTCAAAACCCAAGAAGATCATGGAAGCTTTAACAAAGATGTTCATGGATAGTGCCCGAAAGGAGCGCTATAAGACCACCATCGCACTCACAAGGTGCCACATGGCGGAGGGAACATCGGTATCCATGCATTTTCTCACGATGCAAGGATAACTTGAGAAATTATCGAAACTCTCTTCTCCAATGCCCGAGGACATTGCCGAAGATCTGATTCTTAGCTCTCTAGCCCCGTCCTTTAAGGACTTTGTGATGCACTATCACGTGCGTGAAAAGGGGGTGAGTCTTGAGGAGCTTCACAACGCACTCAAAACTGCAGAAGTTGACATGGGCAAGGGTCGAGACAATCACGTCCTAGCCGTCCATGAGAGGAGCAAAACGATCAACAAAGGTAAAGGCAAATTTACCAAAGATACGTCAATCAAGAGCAAGGGAGTAGGAGGTGCTCATGGGAGTGCGTCAAGGGGGAAATCTTTCAAATCTCCAACTCCCAACACGGAGTGCTTTCACTGCGGTGAAAAGGGACACATCCGACTTAATTGCCTCAAGTATAAGGAAGACCTTGAAAATGGGATGATTGAACGTAGGCGCCTGATAAACGCCGTAGGTATGTTTGTTATTGAGATAAATTTAATCACCTCTGTCCTTGATTTGGTAATAGTTACCAGATCTTGTGCTCACATAATTATGATGTGCAGCTATTAAAGGATAGGAAGGAACTCGTGGAGAACGAGATGATGTTGAAGATTGGAAATAGTACAAGCATCGCTGCGATTGTACAAGATTCTATGGAGCTTCAATAGTCTAGTGATTTAAATTTATGCTTTGAAGAATGTTTGTTATATGCCTTCGATTAGCAAGAACATTTCTGTATCAAGTTTTAGATATAGATAAATTTTAATAAATATTTTAATTCTTGCTTGACTATGTCGAAGAATGGATTTTTCTATGCAAATACATTCATATAGAATGATTTCTATTTGCTTGAGATGAATAATAAACAAACTCAAACAAACAATAACAAAAGGAACTAAGATAACTCACGTGAATGATACAATCTTGTAGCACTATCGGATTAGTCAAATAGATGACCAAGAGACCTTTCAAGAAGAAAGGAACGAAACCGAATGACTAATTGGATATGATACATTCTAATGTATGTGGTCCGATAAGTACAAGTGCAATAGACGTTTTAAGGTACTTCATTTTGTTCACGGACAACTATAGTCATTATGGCTATGTTTGTCTAATGGGAAGCAAAAGTGAATTCTTTGACAAGTTCAAGGAATTCGAGGATGGAGTAGTGAACCAACTCAACAAGAATATCGAGTCTCTATGAATGGTTCGTAGGGGTGAGTGCTTAGGATACCTAATTGACTCATTCCTAAAGTAGGAACATGATATTGCTCGACATGGTTTGATCAATAATAAGTCAATCTAAATTGCCTATTTACTTTTGGAATTATGCACTACAAATAAAGACAAACTCACTAAATAATGTTCCATCCAAATTCGTGGAGAAAATGTCTTGTGAGCTATGGAGTTGAAAGACACCTAGGCTCGACTTTCTCAAGATTTGTGGTTGTAAGGTGTACATCAAGAGATTGATGTCAACCAAACTTCAACCAAAAGCGGATAAGTGCTTCTTTATAGGTTGTCCTCGTGTGACAAGAGGATACTACTTTTGGTGTATCACCTCCAATCGAAAGATTATAGAGAGAGATATGATTTTTCTAGAATTTCTAGAAAACAGAGAAAAGTAGTGGGAGTAGAGTAAAGCTTGAGGAAACTCAAGATACTCTACAAGATCATGACATGAATGATGACATTCAAAATCATGAAGGCCCAACCGAGATTCATTTGGTTAGTGGGGGCACGAGCAAGAGATTCTTACAAAAATTGTGAGAGAATCTCAATCATCCCCACCTAGTGTATGTTCGAGAGTCGAACATGAACCTGTTCCTCAAGAAATTGTGGGAGAAGTTCAAGAGACACGAGAATAACCAAAAGAATAGAGAAGGTTGACGAGGGAAAGGAAGAAACCCAATAAGTATGTGAGACTTCATGAGATCATGGTACTAGATACCAAATATCTCTCGACCTTCCAAGAAGCAATGGAAAGAAAAGACTCCAAACTATGGTGAAAAGCCATGGAATCCGAAGTAGAATCCATGTATGATAATCAAGTATGGAACTTGATTTGCCTTCCTCAAGAGAAAATATCATTTGGTATAAATGAGCTTTTAGGAGGAAGAAACACATGGATAGTAACTTGACAACCTACGAAGCAAACCTTGTAGTAAAAGTTATACTCAAATTCAAGAAATTGACTTTGATGAGATTTTTGAGAGGTTGTCATGTTAAAATCTATTCGGATTATGCTTACTATTACCGCATTTCACAATTGTGAGATATGGAAGATTGATATCAAAATGGTGTTCCCTAAACGGGAACTTGGAGGAGGATTTGTACATGGTACAACCTCAAGGTTTTGATGATCCAAATAATAGCGAGAAGAAATGCAAGTTTCGATGATCCATTTATGGATTGAAGCAAGCATCGAGGAGTTGGAACAAACGCTTTGACGAAGAGGTGAAGAAGATTCACTTCATTCAAAGTAAAGGAAAGCCTTGTTGATACAAGGAGATTAGTGGGAGCCATGCAATACTTTTGATCTTATATGTCGATGACATATTGCTCATGAGCAATCATATACCTTAACATTAGCAAACGAGAAATTTCATTGAAATCGACATTCTCAATGAAAAGAAATGGATGAGGCTCAACACATCTTGAGAATCAAGATACATTGAGATACATCCCGTAGACTCATTGGCTTCAGTCAACGTGCATACATTGACAAGGTCTTGGAAATGTTCAGGGTGAACAATTCCGATGTGGACAATGTGCCAATAAGTATGAGTATAAGTGTGCAACTCAAGGAGTCTCAACGTGCTCAATCACGCAGAAACTTGGAGTACATGAAGGTAGCCCTTATGCTTCAGCAAAAGGAAGGACCATGTACACAATGACTTGCACAAGACTCAATATCTCGAATGCTCTAACGTGACAAGATGTCACCAATCCAACGCAAGTCCTAATTGTAGGATTGCGGTCAAGAATATTCTAAAGTACTTTAACTGGACTGAAGATAAGGTTCTTGTTTATGGAAGACAAAGGAGAAAATAGCCGAGAGCTATTTTGATGCAATTCTTATAGGAATTCTTAACAATAGGAGGTTGGGATGATGATGCGTCATCATTATCGAAGGTGGAGGCATGAGCTAGTGTAGTTAGGAGTAATATCACTATGGCTAACTCAACCACCAACGAAAGACAAAATAAATAAATAGGTGGACACAACAGTAACACAACTGATCCATTCAACAAACCTTCATACCAAGCTAAGAGACGAAATATATTTCGAGTCCATGGATCCAAGGATCCATGTAGATTGGCTTGATAGGTGATTTGAGAAGGTTACCCTAGTTATTAATGTTTTATGCATTGAGAATGTATGTGAAAGAAAACTTTGATAACAAGTGGGAGATTGAAGGGAATGTGTTCTAAAAGTTTTACTTTTAAATGTCAACTATTATAAATTGAATGAGAAATCATTTTGTTCCTTGTTTATGTTATTCGTCTTTTAGAAGTGTTAAGGAAGAAGTTCTTGGTCCTTAACCGTAGAGCTCTAAAAGATATTGGTTTGCATAAAACAAAAGATATTCGCAATCATGGTAATAAACATGGGACATTTATTACCGAGTTAAGATTGTCGTGTTGGTCATAGATCATTGTAGCTCTACAAGTGAGTGACAACACAGGTACGCAAAAGAGGAAAATATTACTTTTGTATACTGAATAGACCTAATAAGTAAAATATTATAGAAATGTGTTTCTGTGTCATTAATATTTTACTGTGTCCTTGGTCCTTTGATATGAGACTTATATCCGATCACTTAAGAAATACTTGATTAGGCTAGTGTCTTGAGCTATCGATAAGTGTAGTGTAAAGACATTGGTTGGTTAAGTATGACTTTTGTTGGAGAAGATACTTAGTCAAAAGATTATCATTGCCCTTCTTAATTGAGTAATGATATTAATGGGCCCCTTGATAAAGCAAAGTTATAATGTGCACACTGTGATTTGAGTTAAGTCACATATTTATAACTAGCTTAAAGAGATCAAGAAATAAATACTAATACAAAGATGACACAATACTACTTTGTGTGTATTCTTAATATCATGAGGCAAGGGATGGACACAAGTGGTGCACTCCATCACTAATTGGATCGGGTTTTCGTTCGAGCTGAATTAAGACATCTAGCTAATTGAGAACTATAATGTGTAGCTAGATACCGCTTATAGTTTGTGATGTTAAGCTATTAATATCACTGCCAATTTAGCTTAGATCCTCCCATAGGTCACACCATAAAACTGGGAAACAAGAAGGTGATTTTATGTTCATATGATGTATCGAGTTTCGTATACATGTGGTGAATGGATAAAATCATTATGTCATGAAAATGACATATTTAGAATCATGAATTTATATATGAGATGTAAATATATCATGGGGTGTGATTGTTTGATATTACATATGATGATATATTGCATAGGATATATAAATTAGCTATAACCCCAAAGATCGAATTTTGTTGGGAATTAATCCAAAATTCGATAAGGCAAAT
This sequence comes from Triglochin maritima, assembly GCA_963682175.1. Lineage (NCBI taxonomy): Eukaryota > Viridiplantae > Streptophyta > Magnoliopsida > Alismatales > Juncaginaceae > Triglochin > Triglochin maritima. Next base: position 27,086,944 of record OY821777.1, read on the forward strand.
TAATTAATTAAATTTGCTAAAACCCCAAATACGAATTTTGTTGGGAATTAAACTAAAATTCGATAAAGGCAAATTAATTAAATTTCCTAAAACAAAAAAAACGAATTTTGTTGGGAATTAATCCAAAATTCGATAAATGCAAATTAATTAAGGAATTATTGATCATGGTTTTGACTTGGTCAATTATGATTATATTTGGATGTGGATTAATAAATTTAATATTGGGAATTGGTCTTAAGAGAGAAAAACATGGAAGAATGGGTCAATGCATGGCCCATGATGTGGAAATTAAAGGAGCCTATAAATAGGCCTAATTTCCTTCATTAAAAATAAGTGTATGCAAAATTCTCTCTCTCTAACCACCCCAATTAATCCATCCGAAATTCCTTAGTTAATTTGAGTTTTTGGAGAGTAAAATCTCAGGAAAGAAAAAGGGGTTATTAGCTAGATTCTAAACCCGTTTGGAGATTGATTGGCTAGCTCCTTTCTCTCCAACCTTGTTTAGAGTTTGGTGAAAACTCGGAGGCAATCCACCGGGCGATACGAATGGCAACGCGACTCCGGATCTTCAAGAGGTTTTAGAGAACCTCTAGGTATGGTTCTCTTTGCAATTGTTTGTTTGTTCTAATGCATGTTAAATAATTAGGACAAATAAATGCATGTCTATATGAAAATCGAAGAAAATATGAATGTTTCGATCCTGTATGTTTATAAAATTTCGAAAAATATATACATATAATAGGGCACGAAATCCAACAAAAGAGAGAGAAGGAAAGAGAGATAAGGAGAAAGATGAGGAGAGAGTGAACGAGAGAGAAGGAGAAGAGAAAGAGTATCTAGAGGGAGAGTGAGAAAAGGAGAAGAGCGAAAAGGTGAGGGGTAGAACAAGGAGAAGGAGAGAAGGAGAAGAGGGAGGAGGAGGAGAAGAGTGGTAGAGAAGAGTAGAAATGGGAAGAGAGAGAAGAAAAGAGAGGAAAGGGAGAGAGAGAGAGAGAGAGAAGAGATATGGAGAATGAGAGTGAGAGGTAGAGAAGGGAGAGAGAAGGACAGTGGAGAAAAGAGGATAAGAAGAGCAGAGAGAGGAGAAGGAGATAGAAGGAAGAGGGAGAGAGAGAACACGAGAATAGACAAGAGCAGAGAGGGAGGGAGGATAGAGAAGGGAAAGAGAGAGAAAAGGAGAGGGAGGAGAGAAGAGGGAGAGGAAGGGAGAGAGAGAGCGAGAGAAGGAGGAGGGAGATAGAAAATGAAGGAGAAGAGGGAAGAGGAGGGAGAGAAGAGAGGCAGAGAAGAGAGGGAAGGAGGAGAGAAGAGGGAGAGAGAAGGAGACAAGGGAGAGAGGAGGATAGGAAAGTAGAGGGGAGAGGGGGTGAAGGAATGGGAGGGAAGGAGAGAGGTAGAGACGAGAGAGAGAAGGAGAAGGGAAAGAGGATGATGAAGAAGGATGAAATGGGGAGAGAGAAGAAGAAGAAGAAGAAGAGAGAAGGATAAGGAGAGAAGAAGAAGGGGAGCGGGATAAGAGGGAAGGGAGAGGAGAAGGAATATGAGGGAGATAGAGATGAGGCAAGGGAGATGAGAGAAAGAGAAGAGGGAAGAATGAGAGAGGAGAGTGGTAGAGAAGGAGATAAGAGAGGGGTAGAACGAGAGAGAGAGAGAATGACTCTACAGAATGGGACGAGGAGAGAGAGAAGGATTGGGAGAAAAGGAGAAGCGAGAGGAGGGAGAGAAGAAGAGGGAGAAGGAGAGAGGAGAGAGAGATAAAGAGAGTGGCATAAGGAGAAAGGGATAAGGAGAGAGGGAGAGAAGGAAGAGAGAGAAAGAAAAGGTGAGAGAAATGAGAAGGGAGAGAGGAGGAGAAGGATAAGGATAATGAGAAGGCAGAGAAGAGGGAAAAGAGAGAAGGTGAAGAAGAAGAAGAGGGGGGAGAGAAGGAGAAGAGAGAGAGGTAGACAACCTAGGAGAAAGGAGAAGGGAGAGAGAGAGAAGGATAGAGGCAGAGAAGAGAGAATAGGGACAAGGATAAGGAGAGAAGAGAGAAGGAGAACAGAAAAGAGGAGAGAGAGTAGAGAAGAGATAGGAGGGAGAAGTAGGGAGAGAGAGCGAGAGAAGGAAGAGAAGGAGGGAGTGGAGGAAAGGGATAAGAGGGAGAGAGAAAAGGAGAGAAGGAGAGGGATAAGAGGGAGATAGAGAAGGAGAAAGAAGAGAGGAAAGATAAGAGGAGAGAAAGAGAGAGATAATAAGTGGGAGAAGGAGAGAGAGGGAAATGGAGAAGACGAGAGGGTGAGGAGGAGACAGAGAAGGGAAGGTGAGAGAAAAAAAGAGAAAGGAGAAGAGAGGGGCAAGGAGTGGAGATGAAGGGATTAAAGGAGAGAGAGAAGAGGAGGGAGAGGAGAGGAAGAGAGGGGAGGAGAGAGAGAAGGAGAAGAGAGAGGGAACGAGAGGAGACGGAGGGATAAGAGGAGAGAGCGGAGAAGGAGGGAGAGAGAAGGAGAGGACAAGAGGGGAGGAGAGAGGGAGAAGAGGGGGAGAGAGAGAGAAGAAGAAGGAGAGAGGGAACAAGAGAGGAGGTGAGAGGAAACAAGAGAATGAGAGGAGGACAGAGAAGGAAAGGAGGAGAAGAGGGAAGGGGAAGGGAACGAGATAGAGAAGGGAGAGCAGAGATAGAGTAGGAGAGAAGCAAGAGAGATAGAGGAGGAGAGAGGAAACGAGAGAGGTGAGTGGAGGAGAGGGATAAGGAGATAGAGAAGCGAGAGAGAGAAAGGAGGGTAGTGGGAAGAGAAGAGGATAGGAGGGAGAATGAGAGAGAAGGTAAGGAGAGGGAGAAGGGAGAGAGAGAGAACGGGGAGAGGAGCGAAGAAGGGAAAGAGGAGATAGGGAGAGGAGTCCCCTCTCCTTCTCATCTTCCCTCTCCTCCTCTCATTCTCTTCTCTTTATCCTCTCTCTTCTTCTCTTTCTCTCCTTCTCGCTCATCTCTTCCTTCTCTCCTTATCCTCATAAGGAGAGAATGAGAGCATAAGAGGGAGATAGGGAACGAGAAGAGGAAGAGGAGAGATGGGGAAAGAGGAAAGAGAGAGAAGAAGAGATAAGGAAGAGGGAGAGCGAAGGAGAACAGAGGAGGGAGGAAACGAGAGAAGAGGAGAGAGAGAGAAGGAGAGAGGAGGGAGAGAAGAGAGAGAAGGGGGAGCGGAGGAGAGGGAGAGAAGGAGAGTGAGAGAGAAGAGGAAGGGAGGAGAGAGGGAGAAAGAGAGAGAAGGAAAGAGAGATAAGGAGAAAGATGAGGAGAGAGTGAAAGAGAGAGAAGGAGAAGAGAAAGAGTATCTAGAGGGAGAGTGAGAAAAGGAGAAGAGAGAAAAGGTGAGGGGTAGAACAAGGAGAAGGAGAGAAAGAGAGAAGAGATAGGAGGGAGAAGTAGGGAGAGAGAGCGAGAGAAGGAAGAGGAGGGAGTGAGGGAAAGGGATAAGAGGGAGAGAGAAAAGGAGAGAAGGAGAGGGATAAGAGGGAGATAGAGAAGGAGAAAGAAGAGAGGAATGATAAGAGGAGAGAGAAAGAGAGAGATAATAAGAGGGAGAAGGAGAGAGAGGGAAATGGAGAAGACGAGAGGGAGAGGAGGACACAGAGAAGGGAAGGTGAGAGAAAAAAAGAGAAGGAGAAGAGAGGGGCAAGGAGAGGAGATGAAGGGATTAAAGGAGAGAGAGAAGAGGAGGGAGAGGAGAGGAAGAGAGGGGAGGAGAGAGAGAAGGAGAAGAGAGAGGGAACGAGAGGAGACGGAGGGATAAGAGGAGAGAGAGGAGAAGGAGGGAGAGAGAAGGAGAGGACAAGAGGGGAGGAGAGAGGGAGAAGAGGGGGAGAGAGAGAAGAAGAAGGAGAGAGGGAACAAGAGAGGAGGTGAGAGGAAACAAGAGAATGAGAGGAGGACAGAGAAGGAAAGGAGGAGAAGAGGGAAGGGGAAGGGAACGAGATAGAGAAGGGATAGTAGAGATAGAGTAGGAGTGAGTGAAGCAAGAGATAGAGGAGGAGAGAGGAAACGAGAGAGGTGAGTGGAGGAGAGGGATAAGGATATAGAGAAGCGAGAGAGAGAAAGGAGGGTAGTGGGAAGAGAAGAGGATAGGAGGGAGAAGGAGAGAGAAGGTAAGGAGAGGGAGAAGGGAGAGAGAGAACGGGGAGAGGAGCGAAGAAGGGAAAGAGGAGATAGAGAGGAGTCCCCTCTCCTCCTCTCCTTCTCTTCTCTTTATCCTCTCTCTTCTTCTCTTTCTCTCCTTCTCGCTCATCTCTTCCTTCTCTCCTTATCCTCAAAAGGAGAGAATGAGAGCATAAGAGGGAGATAGGGAACGAGAAGAGGGAAGAGGAGAGATGGGGAAAGAGGAAAGAGAGAGAAGAAGAGATAAGGAAGAGGGAGAGCGAAGGAGAACAGAGGAGGGAGGAAACGAGACAAGAGGAGAGAGAAAAGGAGAGAGGACGTAGAGAAGAGAGAGAAGGGGGAGCGGAGGAGAGGGAGAGAAGGAGAGTGAGAGAGAACAGGAAGGGAGGAGAGAGGGAGAAAGAGAGAGAAGGAAAGAGAGATAAGGAGAAAGATGAGGAGAGAGTGAACGAGAGAGAAGGAGAAGAGAAAGAGTATCTAGAGGGAGAGCGAGAAAAGGAGAAGAGAGAAAAGGTGAGGGGTAGAACAAGGAGAAGGTGAGAAGGTGAAGAGGGAGGAGGAGGAGAAGAGTGGTAGAGAAGAGTAGAAATGGGAAGAGAGAGAAGAAAAGAGAGGAAAAGGAGAGAGAGAGAAGAGATATGGAGAACGAGAGTGAGAGGTAGAGAAGGGAGAGAGAAGGACAGTGGAGAAAAGAGGATAAAAAGAGCAGAGAGAGGAGAAGGAGATAGAAGGAAGAGGAAGAGAGAGAACACGAGAATAGACAGGAGTAGAGAGGGAGGGAGGATAGAGAACGGAAAGAGAGAGAAAATGAGAGGGAGGAGAGAAGAGGGAGAGGAAGGGAGAGAGAGAGCGAGAGAAGGAGGAGGGAGATAGAAAATGAAGGAGAAGAGGGAAGAGAAGGGAGAGAAGAGAGTAAGAGAAGAGAGGGAAGGAGGAGAGAAGAGGGAGAGAGAAGGAGACAAGGGAGAGAGGAGGATAGGAAAGTAGAAGGGAGAGGGGGTGAAGGAATGGGAGGGAAGGAGAGAGGTAGAGACGAGAGAGAGAAGGAGAAGGGAAAGAGGATGATGAAGAAGGATAAAATGGGGAGAGAGAAGAAGAAGAGAGAACGATAAGGAGAGAAGAAGAAGGGGAGCGGTATAAGAGGGAAGGGAGAGGAGAGGGAATATGAGGGAGATAGAGATGAGGCAAGGGAGATGAGAGAAAGAGAAGAGGGAAGAATGAGAGAGGAGAGTGGTAGAGAAGGAGATAAGAGAGGGGTAGAACGAGAGAGAGAGAGAGAGAGAGAGAGAGAGAATGGCTCTACAGAATGGGACGAGGAGAGAGAGAAGGATTGGGAGAAAAGGAGAAGCGAGAGGAGGGAGAGAAGAAGAGGGAGAAGGAGAGAGGAGAGAGAGATAAAGAGAGTGGCATAAGGAGAAAGGGATAAGGAGAGAGGGAGAGAAGGAAGAGAGAGAAAGAAAAGGTGAGAGAAATGAGAAGGGAGAGAGGAGGAGAAGGATCAGGATAATGAGAAGGCAGAGAAGAGGGAAAAGAGAGAAGTTGACGAAGAAGAGGGGGGAGAGAAGGAGAAGAGAGAGAGGTAGACAGCCTAGGAGAAAGGAGAAGGGAGAGATAGAGAAGGATAGAGGCACAGAAGAGAGAATAGGGACAAGGATAAGGAGAGAAGAGGGAAGGAGAACAGAAAAGAAGAGAGAGAGAAGAGAAGAGATAGGAGGGAGAAGTAGGGAGAGAGAGCGATAGAAGGAAGAGAAGGAGGGAGTGGAGGAAAGGGATAAGAGGGAGAGAGAAAGGAGAGAAGGAGAGGGATAAGAGGGAGATAGAGAAGGAGAAAGAAGAGAGGAAAGATAAGAGGAGAGAGAAAGAGAGAGATAATAAGAGGGAGAAGGAGAGAGATGGAAATGGAGAAGACGAGAGGGAGAGGAGGAGACAGAGAAGGGAAGGTGAGAGAGAAAAAAAAGAAGGAGAGGAGAGGGGCAAGGAGAGGAGATGAAGGGATTAAAGGAGAGAGAGAAGAGGAGGGAGAGGAGAGGAAGAGAGGGGAGGAGAGAGAGAAGGAGAAGAGAGAGGGAACGAGAGGAGACAGAGGGATAAGAGGAGAGAGCTGAGAAGGAGGGAGAGAGAAGGAGAGGACAAGAGGGGAGGAGAGAGGGAGAAGAGGGGGAGAGAGGGAAGAAGAAGGAGAGAGGGAACAAGAGAGGAGGTGAGAGGAAACAAGAGAATGAGAGGAGGACAGAGAAGGAAAGGAGGAGAAGAGGGAAGTGGAAGGGAACGAGATAGAGAAGGGAAAGGAGAGAGAAGGTAAGGAGAGGGAGAAGGGAAAGAGAGAGAACGGGGAGAGGAGCGAAGAAGGGAAAGAGGAGATAGAGAGAGGAGTCCCCTCTCCTTCTCATCTTCCCTCTCCTCCTCTCCTTCTCTTCTCTTTGTCCTCTCTTCTTCTTCTCTTTCTCTCCTTCTCGCTCATCTCTTCCTTCTCTCCTTATCCTCATAAGGAGAGAATGAGAGCATAAGAGGGAGATAGGGAACGAGAAGAGGGAAGAGGAGAGATGGGGAAAGAGGAAAGAGGGAGAAGTAGAGATAAGGAAGAGGGAGAGCGAAGGAGAACAGAGGAGGGAGGAAACGAGAGAAGAGGAGAGAGAGAGATGGAGAGAGGAGGGAGAGAAGAGAGAGAAGGGGGAGCAGAGGAGAGGGAGAGAAGGAGAAGAGGGAGGACGAGAGGGAGAGGAGGAGACAGAGAAGGGAAGGTAGGAGAAAAAATGAGAAGGAGAAGAGAGGGGCAAGGAGAGGAGATGAAGGGATTAAAGGAGAGAGAGAAGAGGAAGGAGAAGGAGAGGAGAGGAAGAGAGGGGAGGAGAGAGAGAATGAGAAGTGGGAGGGAACGAGAGGAGACGGAAGGATAAGAGGAGAGAGCGAACAAGGAGGGAGAGAGCGGGTGGGAGGGAGAGAGAAGGAGAGGACAAGAGGGGAGGAGAGAGAGGGAGAAGAGGGGGAGAGAGAGAAGAAGGAGAGAGGGAACAAGAGAGGAGGTGAGAGGAAACAAGAGAATGAAAGGTGGACAGAGAAGGAAAGGAGGAGAAGAGGGAAGGGGAAGGGAACGAGATAGAGAAGGGAGAGTAGAGATAGAGTAGGAGAGAAGCAAGGGAGATAGAGGAGGAGAGAGGAAACGAGAGAGGTGAGTTGAGGAGAGGCATAAGGAGATAGAGAAGCGAGAGAGAGAAACCAGGGTAGTGGGAAGAGAAGAGGATAGGAAGGAGGAGAGAGAAGGTAAGGAGAGGGAGAGGGGAGAGAGAGAGAACGGGGAGAGGAGCGAAGAAGGGAAAGAGGAGATAGAGAGAGGACTGCCCTCTCCTTCTCATCTTCCCTCTCCTCCTCTCCTTCTCTTCTCTTTATCCTCTCTCTTCTTCTCTTTCTATCCCTCTCGCTCGTCTCTTCCTTCTCTCATCCTTATAACGAGAGAATGAGAGCATAAGAGGGAGATAGGGAATGAGAAGAGGGAAGAGGAGAGATGGGGAAAGAGGAAAGAGATAAGGAAGAGGGAGAAAGAGAGAGAAGGAAAGAGAGATAAGGAGAAAGATGAGGAGAGAGTGAACGAGAGAGAAGGAGAAGAGAAAGAGGATAGGAGGGAGATTGAGAAAAGGAGAAGAGAGAAAAGGTGAGGGGTGGAACAAGGAGAAGGAGAAGAGGGAGGACGAGGAGAAGAGTGGTAGAGAAGAGTAGAAATGGGAAGAGAGAGAGGAAAAGAGAGGGAAAGGGAGAGAGAGAAGAGATATGGAGAACGAGAGTGAGAGGTAGGGAAGGGAGAGAGAAGGGGAGTGGAGAAAAGAGGATAAGAAGAGCAGAGAGAGGAGAAGGAGATAAAAGGAAGAGGGAGAGAGAGAACACGAGAATAGACAAGAGCAGAGAGGGAGGGAGGATAGAGAAGGGAGAGAACACATGAATAGACAAGAGCAGAGAGAGAGGATAGAGAAGGGAAAGAGAGAGAAAAGGAGAGGGAGGAGAGAAGAGGGAGAGGAACGCAGAGAGAGCGAGAGAAGGAGGAGGGAGATAGAAAATGAAGGAGAAGAGGGAAGAGGAGGGAGAGAAGAGAGGCAGAGAAGAGAGGGAAGGAGGAGAGTAGAGGGAGAGAGAAGGAGACAAGGGAGAGAGGAGGATAGGAAAGTAGAGGGGAGAGGGGGTGAAGGAATGGGAGAGAAGGAGAGAGGTAGAGACGAGAGAGAGGAGAAGGGAAAGAGGATGATGAAGAAGGATAAAATGGGGAGAGAGAAGAAGAAGAAGAAGAAGAAGAAGAAGAAGAAGAGAGAAGGATAAGGAGAGAAGAAGAAGGGGAGCGGGATAAGAGGGAAGGGAGAGGAGAGGGAATATGAGGGAGATAGAGATGAGGCAAGGGAGATGGGAGAAAGAGAGAGAAGGAAAGAGAGATAAGGAGAAAGATGAGGAGAGAGTGAACGAGAGAGAAGGAGAAGAGAAAGAGGATAAGAGGGAGAGTGAGAAAAGGAGAAGAGAGAAAAGGTGGGGGGTAGAACAAGGAGAAGGAGAGAAGGAGAAGAGGGAGGAGGAGAAGAGTGGTAGAGAAGAGTAGAAATGGGAAGAGAGAGAATAAAAGAGAGGGAAAGGGAGAGAGAGAAGAGATATGGAGGATGAGAGTGAGAGGTAGAGAAGGGAGAGAAAAAGACTGTGGAGAAAAGAGGATAAGAAGAGCAGAGAGAGGAGAAGGAAGAGGGAGAGAGAGAACACGAGAATAGACAAGAGCAGAGAGGGAGGGAGGATAGAGAAGGGAAAGAGAGAGAAAAGGAGAGGGAGGAGAGAAGAGGGAGAGGAAGGGAGAGAGAGAGCGAGAGAAGGAGGAGGGAGATAGAAAATGAAGGAGAAGAGGGAAGAGGAGGGAGAGAAGAGACGCAGAGAAGAGAGGGAAGGAGGAGAGAAGAGGGAGAGAGAAGGAGACAAGGGAGAGAGGAGGATAGGAAAGTAGAGGGGAGAGGGGGTGAAGGAATGGGAGAGAAGGTAGAGACGAGAGAGAGAAGGAGAAGGGAAAGAGGATGATGAAGAAGGATAAAATGGGGAGAGAAAAGAAGAAGAAGAAGAAGAAGAAGAAGAAGAGAGAAGGATAAGGAGAGAAGAAGAAGGGGAGCGGGATAAGAGGGAAGGGAGTGGAGAGGGAATATGAGGGAGATAGAGATGAGGCAAGGGAGATGAGAGAAAGAGAAGAGGGAAGAATGAGAGAGGAGAGTGGTAGAGAAGGAGATGAGATAGAGAAGGGAGAGTAGAGATAAGGAGAAAGATGTTTCCTCCCTCATCTGTTCTCCTTCCCTCTCCCTTATCTCTTCTTCTCTCTCTTTCCTCTTTCCCCATCTCTCCTCTTCTCTCTTCTCGTTCTCTATCTCCCTCTTATGCTCTCATTCTCTCCTTATAAGGATAAGGAGAGAAGGAAGAGACGAGCGAGAGGGAGAGAAAGAGAAGAAGAGAGAGGATAAACAGAAGAGAAGGAGAGGAGGAGAGGGAAGATGAGAAGGAGAGGGGACTCCTCTCTCTATCTCCTCTTTCCCTTCTTCGCTCCTCTCCCCGTTCTCTCTCTCCCTTCTCCCTCTCCTTACCTTCTCTCTCCTTCTCCCTCCTATCCTCTTCTCTTCCCACTACCCTCCTCTCTCTCTCTCTCGCTTCTGTATCTCCTTATCCCTCTCCTCCACTCACCTCTCTCGTTTCCTCTCTCCTCCTCTATCTCTCTTGCTTCTCTCCTACTCTATCTCTACTCTCCCTTCTCTATCTCGTTCCCTTCCCCTTACCTCTTCTCCTCCTTTCCTTCTCTGTCCTCCTCTCATTCTCTTGTTTCCTCTCACCTCCTCTCTTGTTCCCTCTCTCCTTCTTCTTCTCTCTCTCCCCCTCTCTCTCCTCCCCTCTTGTCCTCTCCTTCTCTCTCCCTCCCACCCGCTCTCTCCCTCCTTCTCCGCTCTCTCCTCTTATCCCTCCGTCTCCTCTCGTTCCCTCTCTCTTCTCCTTCTCTCTCTCCTCCCCTCTCTTCCTCTCCTCTCCCTCCTCTTCTCTCTCCTTTAATCCCTTCATCTCCTCTCCTTGCCCCTCTCTTCTCCTTCTCTTTTTTTCTCTCACCTTCCCTTCTCTGTCTCCTCCTCTCCCTCTCGTGTTCTCCATTTTCCTCTCTCTCCTTCTACCTCTTAATATCTCTCTCTTTCTCTCTCCTCTTATCTTTCCTCTCTTCATTCTCCTTCTCTATCTCCCTCTTATCCCTCTCCTTCTCTCCTTTTCTCTCTCCCTCTTATCCCTTTCCTTCTCTCCTTTTCTCTCTCCCTCTTATCCCTTTCCTTCTCTCCTTTTCTCTCTCCCTCTTATCCCTTTCCTCCACTCCCTCCTTCTCTTCCTTCTCTCGCTCTCTCCCCCTTCTTCTCCCTCCTATCACTTCTCTTCTCTCTCCCCTCTTTTCTGTTCTCCTTCTCTCTTCTCTCCTTATCCTTATCCCTATTCTCTCTTCTCTGCCTCTATCCTTCTCTCTCTCTCCCTTCTCCTTTCTCCTAGGTTGTCTACCTCTCTCTCTTCTCCTTCTCTCGCCCCTCTCCTTCTTCTCCTTCTCTCTCTTCCCTCTTCTCTGCCTTCTCATTATCCTTATCCTTCTCCTCCTCTCTCCCTTCTCGTTTCTCTCACCTTTTCTTTCTCTCTCTTCCTTCTCTCCCTCTCTCCTTATCCCTTTCTACTTATGCCACTCTCCTTATCTCTCTCTCCTTCTCCCTCTTCTTCTCTCCCTCCTCTCGCTTCTCCTTTTCTCCCAATCCTTCTCTCTCTCCTCGTCCCATTCTGTAGAGCCCTTCTCTCTCTGTCTCTCTCGTTCTACCCCTCCCTCATCTCCTTCTCTACCACTCTCCTCTCTCATTCTTCCCTCTTTTCTTTCTCTCAGCTCCCTTGCATCATCTCGATCTCCCTCATATTCCCTCTCCTCTCCCTTCCCTCTTATCCCGCTCCCCTTCTTCTTCTCTCCTTATCCTTCTCTCTTATTCTTCTTGTTCTCTCTCCCCATTTTATCCATCTTCATCATCCTCTTTCCCTTCTCCTTCTCTATCTCGTCTCTACCTCTCTCCTTCTCTCCCATTCCTTCACCCCCTCTCCCCTCTACTTTCCAATCCTCCTCTCTCACTTGTCTCCTTCTCTCTCCCTTCTCTGTCTCGTTTCCCTCTTCTCCTCCTTTCCTTCTCTGTCCTCCTCTCATTCTCTTGTTTCCTCTCACCTCCTCTCTCGTTCCCTTCCCCTTCCCTCTTCTCCTCCTTTCCTTCTCTGTCCTCCTCTCATTCTATTGTTTTCTCTCACCTCCTCTCTTGTTCCCTCTCTCCTTCTTCTTCTCTCTCTCCCCCTCTTCTCCCTCTCTCTCCTCCCCTCTTGTCCTCTCCTCTCTCCCTCCCACCCGCTCTCCCCCTCCTTCTCCGCTCTCTCCTCTTATCCCTCTGTCTCCTCTCATTCCCTCTCTCTTCTCCTTCTCTCTCTCCTCCCCCCCTCTTCACTCCTCTTCTCTCTCTCCTTTAATCCCTTCATCTCCTCTCCTTGCCCCTCTCTTCTCCTTCTCTTTTTTTCTCTAACCTTCCCTTCTCTGTCTCCTCCTCTCCGTCTCGTCTTCTCCATTTCCCTCTCTCTCCTTCTCCCGCTTATTATCTCTCTCTTTCTCTCTCCTCATATCTTTCCTGTCTTCTTTCTCCTTCTCTATCTCCCTCTTATCCCTCTCCTTCTCTCCTTTTTTTCTCTCCCTCTTATCCCTTTCCTCCACTCCCTCCTTCTCTTCCTTCTCTCGCTCTCTCTCCCTTCTTCTCCCTCCTATCTCTTCTCTTCTCCCTCTCTCCTCTTTTCTGTTCTCTTTCTCTCTTCTCTCCTTATCCTTATCCCTATATTCTCTTCTCTGCTCTATCCTTCTCTCTCTCCCTTCTCCTTTCTCCTAGGTTGTCTATCTCTCTCTTCTCCTTCTCTCCCCCCTCTCCTTCTTCTCCTTCTCTCTCTTCCCTCTTCTCTGCCTTCTCATTATCCTTATCCTTCTCCTCCTCTCTCCCTTCTCATTTCTCTAACCTTTTCTTTCTCTCTCTTCCTTCTCTCCCTCTCTCCTTATCCCTTTCTCCTTATGCCACTCTCTTTATCTCTCTCTCCTCTCTCCATCTCCCTCTTCTTCTCTCCCTCCTCTCGCTTCTCCTTTTCTACCAATCCTTCTCTCTCTTCTCGTCCCATTCTGTAGAGCCATTCTCTCTCTCTCGTTCTAGCCCTCTCTTATCTCCTTCTCTACCACTCTCCTCTCTCATTCTTCCCTCTTCTCTTTCTCGCATTTCCCTTGCCTCATCTCTATCTCCCTCATATTCCCTCTCCTCTTATCCTTCTCTCTTCTTCTTCTTCTTCTTCTTCTCTCTCCCCATTTTATCCTTCTTCATCATCCTCTTTCCCTTCTCCTTCTCTCTCTCGTCTCTACCTCTCTCCTTGTCTCCCATTCCTTCACCCCCTCTCCCCTCTACTTGCTATCCTCCTCTCTCCCTTGTCTCCTCTCTCCCTCTTCTCACCTCCTTCCCTCTCTTCTCTCCCTCCTCTTCCCTCTTCTCCTTCATTTTCTATCTCCCTCCTCCTTCTCTCGCTCTCTCTCCCTTCCTCTCACTCTTCTCTCCTCCCTCTCCTTTTCTCTCTCTTTCCCTTCTCTACCCTCCCTCCCACTCTCTGCTCTTGTCAATTCTCTTGTTCTCTCTCTCCCTCTTCCTTCTATCTCCTTCTCCTCTCTCTGCTCTTCTTATCCTCTTTTCTCCACTCTCCTTCTCTCTCCCATCTCTACCTCTCACTGTCCTTCTCCATATCTCTTCTCTCTCTCTCTCTCTCTCCCTTTCCCTCTCTTTTCTTCTCTCTCTTCCCATTTCTACTCTTCTCTACCACTCTTCTCCTCCTCCTCCCACTTCTCCTTCTCTCCTTCTCGTTGTTCTACCCCTCACCTTTTCTCTCTTCTCCTTTTCTCACTCTCCCTCTAGATACTCTTTCTCTTCTCCTTCTCTCTCGTTCACTCTCTCCTCATCTTTCTCCTTATCTCTCTTTCCTTCCCTCTCTTTCTCCCTCTCTCCTCCCTTCCTCTTCTCTCTCACTCTCCTTCTCTCCCTCTCCTCCGCACCCTCTTCTCTCTCTTCTCTCCATCTTCTCTCCTTCTCTCTCTCCTCTTCTCTGGTTTCCTCCCTCATCTGTTCTCCTTCCCTCTCCCTTATCTCTTCTTCTCTCTCTTTCCTCTTTCCCCATCTCTCCTCTTCCCTCTTCTCGTTCTCTATCTCCCTCTTATGCTCTCATTCTCTCCTTATAAGGATAAGGAGAGAAGGAAGAGACGAGCGAGAGGGAGAGAAAGAGAAGAAGAGAGAGGATAAAGAGAAGAGAAGGAGAAGAAGAGAGGGAAGATGAGAAGGAGAGGGGACTCCTCTCTCTATCTCCTCTTTCCCTTCTTCGCTCCTCTCCCCGTTCTCTCTCTCTCCCTTCTCCCTCTCCTTACCTTCTCTTTCCTTCTCCCTCCTATCCTCTTCTCTTCCCACTACCATCCTTTCTCTCTCTCTCGCTTCTCTATCTCCTTATCCCTCTCCTCCACTCACCTCTCTCGTTTCCTCTCTCCTCCTCTATCACTCTTGCTTCTCTCCTACTCTATCTCTACTCTCCCTTCTCTATCTCATTCCCTTTCCCTTCCCTCTTCTCCTCCTTTCCTTCTCTGTCCTCCTCTCATTCTCTTGTTTCCTCTCACCTCCTCTCTTGTTCCCTCTCTCCTTCTTCTTCTCTCTCTCCCCTCTTCTCCCTCTCTCTCCTCCCCTCTTGTCCTCTCCTTCTCTCTCCCTCCTTCTCCGCTCTCTCCCCTTATCCCTCCGTCTCCTCTCGTTCCCTCTCCCTTATTCTTCTCTCTCTCCTTCCCTCTCTTCCTCTCCTCTCCTTCTCCCTCCTCTTCTCTCTCTCCTTTAATCCCTTCATCTCCTCTCCTTGCCCCTCTCTTCTCCTTCTCTTTTTTCTCTCACCTTCCCTTCTTTGTCTCCTCCTCTTCCTCTCGTCTTCTCCATTTCCCTCTCTCTCCTTCTCCCTCTTATTATCTCTTTTTTTTGCAAAGCAAAAGGGAGGCTTAGCCTCTAAATCTATTAAGTGTGTGTAAATTACAACCTACAAAATATGAGTCTTAAGTCCGCGGGGGGTGCCACATGCACACCCGGCCACTATTACAATTCTATCGCCATCCACAGCTACCCATTCTACTACTTATTACAAAAAGATTTCACCTCACTATGCCCATACTCTTTCAAAGTCACTACGACTCGCGGGATTTTCTCGAATGTCCTTGAAGCTTCTCCCCACTATCCGCACTCCTTCCTTCACACTTTGAATAACATCCACCGGGCGCCTCTTCTCGTCATCAAAGATGCGCCTATTTCTTTCTTGCCAGCATTCATGGACCACCGCTCCCAAGGCTAACGACATGATATTTACTGTCCCAGCCCCTCCTCTAATCCGGATAACCCGTTGTACCTCGACTTCCATTGTTTCTTCTACATCCATGCTTAGCTTTAGCACCCCCCGAATTTGTGCCCACACATGTCTTGTATACTCGCATTTCCAAAAAAGATGTGCCATATCTTCCTCTCCGTCCTCGCAAAGTACACATGTGGTATCATGCGTGGCTCCCCTCTGCTTCATGAGGCACTTTGTTGTGAGTCTTCCACGTAAAGCCCTCCAAAGTGTCATTGCGTGCTTCGGGACATGGTGCTTATGCCACACCAAGGGGGCCCAAAGGACATCCTCCTCTTGAATTACCCATGTCCACGCCTCCTTGGTTGTGAAGTTTTCACTCCTCATTCCAATTCGGGTCGGTTTGTAAATCCCACCCGAGATGGGGGTACCCATAATACGTGGCCAAAGTTCCTCCATCTCCAAACTACGTGGGAAGGGGAGGTTCCACACCCCATCCCGAATAAAATAAGACACATAAGTGTCAATTGGAACACCCATATTATGTTCGAGCCAATCTCCCCCCGGTCGGCTTATGAACGGCATTCCACACCATGGGTCAAGGAAGAAACGAATAGACTTCCCATCCCCAACTTGGTACTGAATTTTCTCCTTCGCTATGTCACGAACACTTAGGATGCCTCTCCATGCCCACGAGGAAGTCGATGGTGGCCGAGCAAGCCAAATGGACCGATTTCTCAAGTATTTTCGTTGCATGCATCTCACCCATAACGAGCCTCCATTCTCAACTACCAACCAAAAGAGTCGTAACATACCTACTTTATTCCATTCCGTGAGTCTCTTCAGCCCCAAGCCGCCCTTCTTCTTTGGTGTGCATATGTCTTTCCACGCCACGGCCACCCACTTTTTTGGCCCCCCCAAACAAAGTGTATCATGATACTCTCCACCTCCCTCAAGACGGTTTTTGGGAGTAAGAAAGATGAAGTCCAATATATGCTAAACGAGACCAAGACACTTCGCACCAACTCCACCCTACCCGCCATGGAAAGGTGGTTTCGCTTCCAAGTGCTCAATCTAGTTCTCACCTTCTCAATGAGGCTCGAACAATGTTGCTTTCCTAAGCGTGATGAGAATAATGGCAGCCCCAAATTGATAACCGGGAATTCCACCCTCTCCATCTCCAAGTGATCACATATCCATTGCCCATCTTGTGGATCACCCCCAAGGAACACTTGGCTCTTAGTTGTATTCAATTTAAGACCCGACATGGCTGAGAATTTGGAGAGAACCTCTTTTATAGCACGGGCATTAGCTCGTGTAGCATCCGTGAACACCATCACATCATCGGCGAACAAAAGGTGGGATATCGGAATGTCCCCACATCTACTTGGTTTGATCGCTCCTTCCTCAACCTCCTTTTTTATCATGACGCTCAACGTCTCCATGCAAAGTACAAACAAGTAGGGAGCTAGAGGGTCCCCTTGCCGAAGTCCATTTGTTGCTCGAAATGGCTTTGAGTTGGCTCCATTCACCGTCACCACAAACGATGCCTTAACACACGCCATCATCCACTTCGTCCATGTACACCGGAACCCAAACCTCTTCTAATTTGAGACACATACGCCATTTCCCACGGTTCAAGTGCATGTTGTGACAGACTTCATGTGCAAGCAAGATGTTGTCACTAATCCTTCGACCACTCACGAACGCACTTTGTGTTTCCCCCACCAACCTTGGCAAAACCTTCTTTAATCTATTTGCCAACACCTTTGATAGATATCGGTAGATCATGTTGCATAAGGAGATGGGCCGGTAATCATCCACCGTGCATGGTGTCGTCTTCTTCGGGATGAGTGTGATTGATGTGTAGTTGGCTTGAGCTAGCAATTTCCCACTTCGCATGAAGGAGTCCACCGTTTTCAAAACATCTCTTTTCAGCCACGACCAAGAGCACCTGAAAAACTTTGCATTGAAGCCATCGGGGCCCGGCGTCTTGTCCACATTTGAATTCGTCACCACTTTCTCCAATTCTTCCATGGACAAGTCCTTCACTAGTGTCATTGCTTCCCCCTCCGCAAGTCGTGGGAAGAGGATTTGTGCATCAAGATTTTGTACCTGAAAACCATTAGCAAACAAGTTAGAGTAACGACGCCTAAACGCCTCACGAATCTCCTCCTCACTCTCGAATGTATTTCCCCCTTCCAACACTCGTCTCACATTATTGGTGGCTCTCCTCACATGAAGGGAAACATGAAAGAATCTCGAGTTCCGGTCTCCTTCACTTAACCACTTAATCCTCGATTTTTTCCTCAGGATGGATTCCTCCCAAACTAGTGCACGATCGAGCTCCTCTTTGCATCTAGTCTCTTGCTCTTGTAACCTATCGTCCTCCGGATGTGTCCTTCTTTGATGCCGCACTTCTTCTAGTGCATGCTTCGCTTCTCCCACTCTACTTTCTGGATTCCCAAACGTTTCCTTACTCCACTTCTTCAACGCCTCCTTGACCATGCCTAATTTTGCTACGACCCGGAACATGGGCGTCCCATCTACCAAGTTTGCCCATGCTGAGCTTGCCACCTCCTCAAACCCCTCATGATCGGCCCAAAAATTAGCAAATCGAAACATTCTTGCCTTCCTCTCACCCTTATTTTCCGTTGTCATGAGAAGTGGCGAATGATCACTAAGCTCCCTTTCGCCCACGACATAGGCTACATCCGGGAATTCAGCACACCATGCTTGTGTCATAAGGATCCTATCAATCATAGTTTCAATGCACGCCTCTCCCTTCGATGAGTTAGTCCATGTGAATTCCCCACCTGTTGACGATACTTCAAGTAGTTGCAAACGATCCAAACATACATTAAAATCATCCATAGCCGTGATGTTGAAACCCGAACCGCCCCTCTTTTCACCCCGCCCTCGTATGTAATTGAAGTCACCACACACAAGCCAAGGTGTGGTATCCAAAGGTGCCGCTCCTTCCAAGTCCTCCCATAACCCTCGGCGTTCCATTTATCCATTTTCCCCATACACCGCCGTAATAACAACGAGTTTCCCATTTCTTAATTCCCTTCCTTCAAGTTGTAGTAATTGTGATGTCTCCCATGTAACATGGAGATCCACTTTGCATTCATCCCACATCACAAGCACTCTTCCGGAGTCCACAATCATATTATTAGCCGCCCACTTGTTATTCCCCCATATTGCCCTTCGAAATGTATCCAACCTTTTCGTTTTGACTTTGTGTTCCACGATGCACACTACATCCGCCTTTGCTTCCTTTATTTTACCCCTTATCATAAGTGCACGACCGGGGAGATTTGCGTCGCGCACATTCCAAACAAGGACATTCATGGTTTTGGAGTAGGGGATCGTCGAGATCCCTTCCCACCTCGATTTGCTCATTGTTGCCCCAACGCCTTCTCACGAACGGCTTTAAACGCCTCCGGTTGTTGGGAGATAGATGACAAGTCCACCGGTGGTGGTGGTGATAACACTTTAATTCCCCGCCTCTTCTCCCTCGGGCTGACCCACGTCAACCAAGCCCATAAGAGCTTCAAACCGACCACTTGTACCCCCTCCCAACGCACCACTTCGAGTGAGCACCACACTAGAGCCTCCCTTCTCTATATTTCAGACCCCATGCTTTGGAGAAATCCACCCCTCATCTTGTGTTTCCTCTTCACGTGTAGAGAATAGCACCCCCTCATGTGCATGCATATCAATTCCATTCCCTCCACTTACTCCCTTGCCACTTGTCGCATTTTGGTTTGACCTCCCATCATTTGCTTACCCCTTTCCATGTGTCACATTTTTATTTGCTTCATGGCTGCCCAAAGGAGGAGGAATAAGAGCAATTTCGAAATCCCCATCTTGTGTTTCCTCTTCACGTGTAGAGAGCACCCCCTCATGTGCATGCATATCAATTCCATTCCCTCCACTTACTCCCTTGCCACTTGTCTCATTTTGGTTTGGCCTCCAATCATTTGCTTTCCCCTTTCCATGTGTCTCATTTTTATTTGCTTCATGGCTGCCCAAAGGAGGAGAAATAAGACCAATTTCGAAATCCCCACCCATGATTGGCTCAAACAAAGCAGTTTTTTCTTTTCCTATGACACCTTTTCCTTTTTGTCCTTCTCTTGCTTTTTGTCCCCCTCCACTAACTTTTTGTCCCTCATGGTTTGGCTCATGTGCACCAAACTCCATGGCCACCTCACCCCAAGGACACCACCTCCGACCAGCCCACCTCCGACCATCCCCTCCTCGCCGGTGACCAATTCCGGCAGCTCCAATTCCTCTCTCTCAACGCCCAAACCAATCACCTCGGCTTCGCCCTCCTTCTCCTCTTTTTCTCTTATTCCACTTCCTCCTTTTCCAACGACAACCCATTCTTTATTCTTCTTCTTCCCGGTCGGCTTCCCTTGCACCTCCTCTCGGACTTTGTTTGGGCACTTGACCGGAGTATGGCCGAATTCCTTGCAATCAACACAATATCCCAATCTCCACTCATACTCCACCACAATGTCCTCCTCCTCTCCATCATCCACTTGAACTCGAATTTTTGATGGGTAATCAAATGTGCATGGTACACACAAACGTGCATAAACCAATCTCCTCCCCACCGTCGTGTTCTCATCCATGTAGAGTGGCCTTCCGATAACACTAGCTATGGTGCTCAAATTTTTTGGTGACCAAAACTTCAAATCTAACTCCGGCAAGCGAATCCAAATGGGCACCGTGGACATCTTCTCCCTCTTCATCATGGTGGTGGGCGTCCATTTTTGCACAACTAGAGGTGTGCCCCTCACAAACCAAGGACCATTCTCAAGAACATACTCCAAGTCCTTGTAAATCGTGAACCTAAATAAAAGGAACCCCCTTCTTTCCCAAGAACATACTCTGTCGGATCACTTCCAAACCTCCGGTGAGCTTCCACACCCTTTGCAAGTACTTCTCTAACGTGGGAAGATGTGGTTTGAAATCAACAAAGTAACCAAGAAATACCTTGTCCCATTTCTTCAATGCCTCCACCACCTCTTCTTTCGAGCACCTTGCCATGCGCACCCCATCCTTCACTTCCGGCTCCACAAACTCAAGGGCCGTGGATGCCCTTGGACAAGAGGAGAACAAATCCGTCCATTTCTTTGGAGTAGAACCCCCTTCTTTCCCAATGTGGCTCGGCCTCCCCTCCTCCAACACGTCTTGCTGCTCCAAAAGAGCATTTTGGAGGTCCAAATGCTTGCCACAACCTCCATCTTGCATTAAAATCTTGAGAAGAGCGACTAAATCGCTCCATTTGAGTGGAAAAAACGAAGATTTAAGTGGAAAAACATGAAAAAAGACCTCAGAAACCCATAGAAACCCCCATGCTTTCCTAGAGCTTCTCTCTCCTGCTTTTTTCTCTTTCCCTCCGCTCTCTCCCTTCTCCTCCCTCCTCTCTCTCCTCTCCTCCCCTATTATCTCTCTCTTTCTCTCTCCTCTTATCTTTCCTCTCTTCTTTCTCCTTCTCTATCTCCCTCTTATCCCTCTCCTTCTCTCCTTTTCTCTCTCCCTCTTATCCCTTTCCTCCACTCCCTCCTTCTCTCGCCCTCTCTCCCTTCTTCTCCCTCCTATCTCTTCTCTTCTCTCTCTCCTCTTTTCTGTTCTCTTTCTCTCTTCTCTCCTTATCCTTATCCCTATATTCTCTTCTATGTTCTATCCTTCTCTCTCTCTCCCTTCTCCTTTCTCCTAGGTTGTCTACCTCTCTCTCTTCTCCTTCTCTCCCCCCTCTCCTTCTTCTCCTTCTCTCTTTTCCCTCTTCTCTTCCTTCTCATTATCCTTATCCTTCTCCTCCTCTCTCCCTTCTCATTTCTCTCACATTTTCTTTCTCTCTCTTCCTTCTCTCCCTCTCTCCTTATCCCTTTCTCCTTATGCCACTCTCTTTATCTCTCTCTCCTCTCTCCTTCTCCCTCTTCTTCTCTCCCTCCTCTCGCTTCTTCTTTTCTCCCAATCCTTCTCTCTCTCCTCGTCCCATTCTGTAGAGCCATTCTCTCTCTCTCTCTCATTCTACCCCTCTCTTATCTCCTTCTCTACCACTCTCCTCTCTCATTCTTCCCTCTTCTCTTTCTCTCATCTCCCTTGCCTCATCTCTATCTCCCTCATATTCCCTCTCCTCTCCCTTCCCTCTTATCCCGCTCCCCTTCTTCTTCTCTCCTTATCCTTCTCTCTTCTTCTTCTTCTTCTTCTTCTTCTTCTTCTTCTCTCTCCCCATTTTATCCTTCTTCATCATCCTCTTCCCTTCTCCTTCTCTCTCTCGTCTCTACCTCTGTCCTTCTCTCCCATTCCTTCACCCCCTCTCCACTCTACTTCCCTATCCTCCTCTCTCCCTTGTCTCCTTCTCTCTCCCTCTTCTCCCCTCCTTCCCTCTCTTCTCTGCCTCTCTTCTCTCCCTCCTCTTCCCTCTTCTCCTTCATTTTCTATCTCCCTCCTCCTTCTCTCACTCTCTCTCTCCCTTCCCCTCACTCTTCTCTCCTCCCTCTCCTTTTCTCTCTCTTTCCCTTCTCTACCCTCCCTCCCACTCTCTGCTCTTGTCAATTCTCTTGTTCTCTCTCTCCCTCTTCCTTCTATCTCTTTCTCCTCTCTCTGCTCTTCTTATCCTCTTTTCTCCACTCTCCTTCTCTCTCCCTTCTCTACCTCTCACTGTCCTTCTCCATATCTCTTCTCTCTCTCTCCCTTTCCCTCTCTTTTCTTCTCTCTCTTCCCATTTCTACTCTTCTCTACCACTCTTCTCCTCCTCCTCCCTTTTCTCCTTCTCTCCTTCTCCTTGTTCTACCCCTCACCTTTTCTCTCTTCTCCTTTTCTTACTCTCCGTCTAGATACTCTTTCTCTTCTCCTTCTCTCTCGTTCACTCTCTCCTCATCTTTCTCTTTATCTCTCTTTCCTTCTCTCGTTTTCTCCATCTCTCCTCCCTTCCTCTTCTCTCTCACTCTCCTTCTCTCCCCCTTCTCTCTCTTCTCTCTCTCCTCTCTCCTTCTCTCTCTCCTCTTCTCTCGTTTCCTCCCTCCTCTGTTCTCATTCCCTCTCCCTCTTCCTTATCTCTACTTCTCTCTCTTTCCTCTTTCCCCATCTCTCCTCTTCCCACTTCTCGTTCCCTATCTCCCTCTTATGCTCTCATTCTCTCCTTATGAGGATAAGGAGAGAAGGAAGAGATGAGCGAGAAGGAGAGAAAGAGAAGAAGAGAGAGGATAAAGAGAAGAGAAGGAGAGGAGGAGAGGGAAGATCAGAAGGAGAGGGGACTCCTCTCCCTATGTCCTCTTTCCCTTCTTCGCTCCTCTCCCCGTTCTCTCTCTCTCCCTTCTCCCTCTCCTTACCTTCTCTCTCCTTCTCCCTCCTATCCTCTTGTTTCCTCTCACCTCCTCTCTTGTTCCCTCTCTCCTTCTTCTTCTCTCTCCCCCTCTTCTCCCTCTCTCTCTACTCCCCTCTTGTCCTCTCCTTCTCTCTCCCTCCCACCCGCTCTCTCCCTCCTTCTCCGCTCTCTCCTCTTATCCCTCCGTCTCCTCTCGTTCCCTCTCTCTCTTCTCCTTCTCTCTCTCCTCCCCTCTCTTCCTCTCCTCTCCTTCTCCCTCCTCTTCTCTCTCTCTCCTTTAATCCCTTCATCTTTTCTCCTTGCCCCTCTCTTCTCCTTCTCTTTTTTCTCTCACCTTCCCTTTTCGGTCTCCTCCTCTCCCTCTCGTCTTCTCCATTTCCCTCTCTCTCCTTCTCGCTCTTATTGTCTCTCTCTTTCTCTCTCTTATCTTTCCTCTCTTCTTTTTCCTTCTCTATCTCCCTCTTATCCCTCTCCTTCTGTCCGTTTCTCTCTCCCTCTTATCCCTTTCCTCCACTCCCTCCTTCTCTTCCTTCTCTCGCTCTCTCTCCCTACTTCTCCCTCCTATCTCTTCTCTTCTCTCTCTCCTCTTTTCTGTTCTCCTTCTCTCTTCTCTTCTCTCCTTATCCTTATCCCTATTCTCTCTTCTCTGCCTCTATCCTTCTCTCTCTCTCTCTCTCTCTCTCTCTCTCTCTCTCTTCTCCTTTCTCCTAGGTTGTCTACCTCTCTCTCTTCTCCTTCTTTCTCTTCCCTCTTCTCTGCCTTCTCATTATCCTTATCCTTCTCCTCCTCTCTCCCTTCTCATTTCTCTCACCTTTTCTTTCTCTCTCTTCCTTCTCTCCCTCTCTTCTTATCCATTTCTCCTTATGCCACTCTCTTTATCTCTCTCTCCTCTCTCCTTCTCCCTCTTCTTCTCTCCCTCCTCTCGCTTCTCCTTTTCTCCCAATCATTTTCTCTCTCCTCGTCCCATTCTGTAGAATCATTCTCTCTCTCTCTCGTTCTACCCCTCTCTTATCTCCTTCTCTACCACTCTCGTCTCTCATTCTTCCCTCTTCTCTTTCTCTCATCTCCCTTGCCTCTTCTCTATCTCCCTCATATTCTCTCTCCTCTCCCTTCCCTCTTATCCCGCTCCCCTTCTTCTTCTCTCCTTATCCTTCCTTATCCTTCCTTCTTCTTCTCTCTCCCCATTTTATCCTTCTTCATCATCCTCTTTCCCTTCTCCTTCTCTCTCTCGTCTCTACCTCTCTCCTCTCCCATTCCTTCACCCCCTCTCCCCTCTACTTTCCTATCCTCCTCTCTCCCTTGTCTCCTTCTCTCTCCCTCTTCTCTCCTCCTTCCCTCTCTTCTCTGCCTCTCTTCTCTCCCTCCTCTTCCCTCTTCTCCTTCATTTTCTATCTCCCTCCTCCTTTTCTCGCTCTCTCTCTCCCTTCCTCTCCCTCTTCTCTCCTCCCTCTCCTTTTCTCTCTCTTTCCCTTCTCTATCCTCCCTCCCTCTCTACTCTTGTCTATTCTCGTGTTCTCTCTCTCCGTCTTCCTTCTATCTCCTTCTCCTCTCTCTGCTCTTCTTATCCTCTTTTCTCCACTCTACTTATCTCCTCCTTCTCTACCTCTCACTCTCGTTCTCCATATCTCTTCTCTCTCTCTCTCTCCATGTCCCTCTCTTTTCTTCTCTTTCTTCCCATTTCTACTCTTCTCTACCACTCTTCTCCTCCTCCTCCTCCACCCTCTTCTCCTTCTCTCCTTCTCTTGTTCTACCCCTCACCTTTTCTATCTTCTCCTTTTCTCACTCTCCCTCCAGATACTCTTTCTCTTCTCCTTCTCTCTCGTTCACTCTCCTCATCTTTCTCCTTATCTCTCTTTCCTTCTCTCTCTTTCTCCCTTCCTCTTCTCTCTCACTCTCCTTCTCTCCCTCTCCTCCGCTCCCCCTTCTCTCTCTTCTCACCCTCCTCTCTCCTCTTCTCTCGTTTCCTCCCTCCTCTGTTCTCCTTCCCTCCCCCTCTTCCTTATCTCTTCTTCTCTCTCTTTCCTCTTTCCCCATCTCTCCTCTTCCCTCTTCTCGTTCCCTATCTCCCTCTTATGCTCTCATTCTCTCTCTCCGTCTTCCTTCTATCTCCTTCTCCTATCTCTGCTCTTCTTATCCTCTTTTGTCCACTCTCCTTCTCTCCCTTCTCTACCTCTCACTCTCGTTCTCCATATCTCTTCTCTCTCTCTCCCTTTTCCTCTCCTTTCTTCTCTCTCTTCGCATTTCTACTCTTCTCTACCACTCTTCTCCTCCTCCTCCCTCTTCTCCTTCTCCTTGTTCTACCCCTCACCTTTTCTCTCTTCTCCTTTTCTCACTCTCCCTCTATATACTCTTTCTCTTCTCCTTCTCTCTAGTTCACTCTCTCCTCATCTTTCTTCTTATCTCTCTGTCCTTCTCTCTCTTTCTCCCTTCCTCTTCTCTCTCACTCTCCTTCTCTCCCTCTCCTCCGCTCCCCCTTCTCTCTCTTCTCTCCCTCCTCTCTCCTCTCTCTCCTCTTCTCTCGTTTCCTCCCTCCTCTGTTCTCCTTCGCTCTCCCTCTTCCTTATCTCTTGTTCTCTCTCTTTCCTCTTTCCCCATCTCTCCTCTTCCCTCTTCTCGTTCCCTATCTCCCTCTTATGCTCTCATTCTCTCCTTATGAGGATAAGGAGAGAAGGAAGAGATGAGCGAGAAGGAGAGAAAGAGAAGAAGAGAGAGGATAAAGAGAAGAGAAGGAGAGGAGGAGAGGGAAGATCAGAAGGAGAGGGGACTCCTCTCTCTATCTCTTCTTTCCCTTCTTCGCTCCTCTCCCCGTTCTCTCTCTCTCCCTTCTCCCTCTCCTTACCTTCTCTCTCCTTCTCCCTCCTATCCTCTTCTCTTCCCACTACCCTCCTTTCTCTCTCTCGCTTCTCTATCTCATTATCCATCTCCTCCCACTCACCTCTCTCGTTTCCTCTCTCCTCCTCTATCTCTCTTGCTTCTCTCCTACTCTATCTCTACTCTCCCTTGACTATCTTGTTCCCTTCCCCTTCCCACTTCTCCTCCTTTCCTTCTCTGTCCTCCTCTCATTCTCTTGTTTCCTCTCACCTCCTCTCTTGTTCCCTCTCTCCTTCTTCTTCTCTCTCTCCCCCTCTTCTCCCTCTCTCTCTCCTCCCCTCTTGTCCTCTCCTTCTCTCTCCCTCCTTCTCCGCCCTCTCCTCTTATACCTCTGTCTCCTCTCGTTCCCTCTCTCTTCTCCTTCTCTCTCTCCTCCCCTATCTTCCTCTCCTCTCCTTCTCCCTCCTCTTCTCTCTCCCCTTTAATCCCTTCATCTCCTCTCCTTGCCCCTCTCTTCTCCTTCTCTTTTTTTCTCTCACCTTCCCTTCTCTGTCTCCTCCTCTCCCTCTCGTCTTCTTTGTTTCCCTCTCTCTCATTCTCCCTCTTATTATCTCTCTCTTTCTCTCTCCTCTTATCTTTCCTCTCTTCTTTCTCCTTCTCTATCTCCCTCTTATCCCTCTCCTTCTCTCCTTTTCTCTCTCCCTCTTATCCCTTTCCTCCACTCCCTCCTTCTCTTCCTTCTCTCGCTCTCTCTCCCTACTTCTCCCTCCTATCTCTTCTCTTCTCTCTCTCCTCTTTTCTGTTCTCCTTCTCTCCTCTCTCTCTCTCCCTTCTCCTTTCTCCTAGGTTGTCTACCTCTCTCTCTTCTCCTTCTCTCCCCCCTCTTCTTCTTCTTCTCCTTCTCTCTCTTCCCTCTTCTCTGCCTTCTCATTATCCTTATCCTTCTCCTCCTCTCTCCCTTCTCATTTCTCTCACCTTTTCTTTCTCTCTCTTCCTTCTCTCCCTCTCTCCTTATCCCTTTCTCCTTATGCCACTCTCTTTATCTCTCTCTCCTTCTCCCTCTTCTTCTCTCCCGCCTCTCGCTTCTCCTTTTCTCCCAATCCTTCTCTCTCTCTCTCTCCTCGTCCCATTATGTAGAGCCATTCTCTCTCTCTCTCTCGTTCTACCCCTCTCTTATCTCCTTCTCTACCAGTCTCCTCTCTCATTCTTCCCTCTTCTCTTTCTCTCATCTCCCTTGCATCATCTCTATCTCCCTCATATTCCCTCTCCTCTCCCTTCCCTCTTATCCCGCTCCCCTTCTTCTTCTTCTTCTCTCTCCCCATTTTATCCTTCTTCATCACCCTCTTTCCCTTCTCCTTCTCTCTCGTCTCTACCTCTCTCCTTCTCTCCCATTCCTTCACCCCCTCTCCCCTCTACTTTCCTATCCTCCTCTCTCCCTTGTCTCCTTCTCTCTCCCTCTTCTCTCCTCCTTCCCTCTCTTCTCTGCCTCTCTTCTCTCCCTTCTCTTCCCGCTTCTCCTTCATTTTCTATCTCCCTCCTCCTTCTCTCCCTCTCTCCCCCCTTCCTCTCCCTCTTCTCTCCTCCCTCTCCTTTTCTCTCTCTTTCCCTTCTCTATCCTCCCTCCCTCTCTGCTCTTGTCATTCTCTTGTTCTCTCTCTCCGTCTTCCTTCTATCTCCTTCTCCTCTCTCTGCTCTTCTTATCCTCTTTTCTCCACTCTCCTTCTCTCTCCCTTATCTACCTCTCACTCTCGTTCTCCATATCTCTTCTCTCTCTCTCCCTTTCCCTCTCTTTTCTTCTCTCTCTTCCCATTTTTACTCTTCTCTACCACTCTTCTCCTCCTCCTCCCTCTTCTCCTTCTCTCCTTCTCCTTGTTCTACCCCTCACCTTTTCTCTCTTCTCCTTTTCTCACTCTCCCTCTAGTCAGATACTCTTTCTCTTCTCATTCTCTCTCGTTTACTCTCTCCTCATCTTTCTCCTTTTCTCTCTTTCCTTCTCTCTCTTTCTCCCTTTCTCCTCCCTTCCTCTTCTCTCTCACTCTCCTTCTCTCCCTCTCCTCCGCTCCCCCTTCTCTCACTTCTCTCCCTCCTCTCTCCTTCTCTCTCTCCTCTTCTCTCGTTTCCTCCCTCCTCTGTTCTCCTTCCCTCTCCCTCTTCCTTATCTCTTCTTCTCTCTCTTTCCTCTTTCCCCATCTCTCCTCTTCCCTCTTCTCGTTCCCTATCTCCCTTTTATGCTCTCATTCTCTCCTTATAAGGATAAGGAGAGAAGGAAGAGACGAGCGAGAGGGAGAGAAAGAGAAGAAGAGAGGATAAAGAGAAGAGAAGGAGAGGAGGAGAGGGAAGATGAGAAGGAGAGGGGACTCCTCTCTCTATCTCCTCTTTCCCTTCTTCGCTCCTCTCCCCGTTCTCTCTCTCTCCCTTCTCCCTCCCCTTACCTTCTCTCTCCTTCTCCCTCCTATCCTCTTCTCTTCCCACTACCCTCCTTTCTCTCTCTCGCTTCTCTATCTCCTTATCCCTCTCCTCCACTCACCTCTCTCGTTTCCTCTCTCCTCCTCTATCTCTCTTGCTTCTCTCCTACTCTATCTCTACTCTCCCTTGTCTATCTCGTTCCCTTCCCCTTCCCTCTTCTCCTCCTTTCCTTCTCTGTCCTCCTCTCATTCTCTTGTTTCCTTTCACCTCCTCTCTTGTTCCCTCTCTCCTTCTTCTTCTCTCTCTCTCCCCCTCTTCTCCCTCTCTCTCTCCTCCCCTCTTGTCCTCTCCTTCTCTCTCCCTCCCACCCGCTCTCTCCCTCCTCCGCTCTCTCCTCTTATCCCTCCGTCTCCTCTCGTTCCCTCTCTCTTCTCCTCCTCTCTCTCCTCCCCTCTCTTCCTCTCCTCTTTTTTTGCAAAGCAAAAGGGAAGCTTAGCCTCTAAATTCATTAAGTATTTGTAAATTTACAACCTACAAAAATGTTTCGATTACACCCTCGAGTTGTGCTTAAGTACACAACTAGACCCTACACTCATGCTACGTGCAACCCGACAATTGGTGCACCTTCTAGCTCCACATGCTCTCATATATTTTCAGCGCCTCCGAGCTCTGTTGTAGTCCTTTTATCTTCGGCCCCATCACTCGCACCGTCTCCTTGACTAAAGAGAAGACATATCCCGACCTCTTCTCCTCATTGTCAAAAATTCTTCGGTTCCTCTCTTGCCAACACTCATATATCGTGGCAGCAAATGCAAGCTTCTTCGCGGCTTTATGTGTGTCATTTCCCCTTCTCCCCATGAGTCCTGACCTCTTCTTCAATTGTGCCCCCAATACGTGCATCAATACTTAGCACCCGTAATATCATCGACCACACTTTTTGTGTGAAATGGCAAGCCCAAAAGAGATGTTGCTGGTCCTCCTCGCCAATTCTGCATAGTGAGCACGTGGGGTCGTGTAAAGCTCCTCGAGCTCGCATCATCACCTTCGTTACCAACCTACCCCTCATTGCCCTCCAAAGCGTCATAGCATGCTTTGGGATGTGATTCTTATGCCACACCATAGAACTCCAGCCCACTTTACTCCGCCTTGGTATCACCCAACTCCATGCCTCCTTCATAGTAAACTTGTCATTCGTAGCTCCCACTCTTGTAGGTAAATCCTGCCCACCATGGATCTTAGTTTGCCAAATCTTTGCCCATAGCTCCTCCATGTCCATGGAGCGAGGGAAAGGTAGTCTCCAAGTACCGTCACGAATAAAATATGAGACCCAAACATCCTTTGGGACACCCATATCGTAATGGATGCGGTCACCTCGAGGTAGACAAACCATCGGCCTACCGCACCACGGATCTGTGAAGAACCGAATGGATGTCCCATCTCCAACTTGGTATTGGATCTTCTCCTTTGCCAACTCACGCACACGTAGTATGCCTCTCCATGCCCACGAACAAAGTGAAGGGGGCCGGGCTGTCCAAATACTTCGGTTTCTAAGGTACTTTCTTCGCACACATCACACCCAAAGCGAGTTTCCATCCTCCACAACCAACCACAAGAGACGTAGGAGGCCAGCATTATTCCAATCTGTGAGTTGCTTAAGATCTAACCCTCCTTCGTCCTTTGGCATGCATATGTCCCGCCAAGCCACAACTACCCATTTTGTTGGTCCACCCCATACGAAATGGATCATAATACTCTCTACTTCCTTCAACACCTTTCGTGGAATGAGGAAAGTTGAGGTCCAATAGATACTAAGTGAAACTAGGATACTCCTCACAAGCTCCACTCGGCCCGCCATAGACAAATGATTCTGCTTCCAAGTGCTAAGTCGAGCATGTACCTTGTTTATCAATCCCATGCAATGCTGCCTTGCAAGCCGCGAAGAGAAGAGTGGTAATCCCAAGTACATAACCGGAAACTCCACTTTTTGCATGCCCAAGTGTGCACAAATCCATTCACCATCCGTGACCATTCCCCCCATAAACACCTGGCTCTTGGCCACATTTAGTTGCAGCCCCGATGATGAAGAGAAATCCATGAGTACCCTTTTAATCACTCGAGCATTTTCCTTTGTTGCTGCTGCAAACACCATAACATCATCCGCAAATAATAGGTGTGATACCGGGATATCCCTACATGTTGCCGGGTCAAGGTTCCCACATTCCACTTCCTTTCGAAACATAGCACTCAACACCTCCATGCACATCACAAAAAGATAAGGGGCAAGTAGGTCACCTTGTCGAAGTCCATTCGTGGCACCAAACGGTCTTGAGTTCTCCCCATTAACTGTCACCACAAAGGAAGCTCAGACGCACGTCATGATAAGCTTCCGCCAAAGGGGAAGGAACCCAAATCTCCTTAGTACTTCCTCAAGAAACTCCCACGACACTGAATCATACGCCTTCCGGAGGTCCAACTTCAAACACATGCGTCCTTTGCCTCTACCCAAGTGCATATTGTGACAAATCTCATGTGCGAGGAGGATGTTATCCCCAATTCTTCTCCCACTTACAAAAGCGCTTTGAGTTTCTCCCACCAACTTTGGTAACACTTCCTTAACCGATTCGCTAGGATCTTCGACAAGTACCGATACACCATATTACAAAGAGAGATAGGCCGGTAGTCATCCACCGTTGCGGGTGTTGCTTTATTCGGGATTAAGGTGATGGATGTGTAGTTGAACTATCGGAGGAGTTTCCCACTCTTGAAGAAGGACTCGGCAGCCTTGAACATGTCATCTTTGATCCAATCCCATACCACTCGAAAGAATTTAGCATTAAAACCATCGGGCCCCGGTGCCTTGTCCACATTTGCCCTTTTCACCACGCGTTCAAGCTCTTGGATGGCCAAAGGTTTGATGAGCGCCCTTGCCTCCACTTCCTCCAAATGAGGGAATTGGATTGTCGTGTCCAAGGAGTGTACCTGAAAACCAATAGCAAACAAGTTAGAGTATCTCCTCCGGAAGGCTTCCCGGATGGCTCCCTCCTCTTCAAACTTCAAACAATGTCTCTCCCTCACTCACTCTTCTCACATGATTGGTGGCTCTCCTCACTCTAAGGGATGCATGGAAAAACCTTGAGTTTTGGTCACCTTCACGTAACCACCTCACCCTCGATTTCTGTCTCACCAATGCTTCCTCTCGTGCCAACGCAAGTTGCAAAATCTCCTTACATTCCACTTCTTGAAACACAAGTCCCTCATCATCCCGATGGGTTGTCCTCCGACACCTCACATCCTCAAGTGCTAATTGAGCTTCACGCACTCTTTCTTCAACGTTTCCGAAATTTTCAAAGCTCCACTTCTTGAGTGCCTCTTTGACCAAAGTAAGCTTTGCCGCAACTCTAAACATTGGAGTACCCTCCACCCACGTAGCCCACGCCTCTTTCACCACCTCCGGAAATTGTTCATGGTCCGGCCAAAAATTTACAAACCGAAAATTCTTCTTCTTCCTTGGTCCCTCATTAACCGTAGAAAGGTTAAGCATAGCATGGTCACTAAGGTCCTTCGCACCCACGACGTAGAACGACTCCGGAAAAGCCTCCAACCATGCATGGGACATGAGGATCCTGTCAATGCGTGTCTCAATACAAGCTTCCCCTTGCGATGAATTTGTCCATGTGAATTCCCCCCGGTAGATGGCACCTCCACGAGTTGCAAATGGTCCACACAACGATTAAAGTCATCCATAGCCACAATGTTGCACTCCGCACCTCCACATTTTTCACGTGGCCATCGAATGCAATTGAAATCACCACCTACTAGCCACGGGCTTGAGTCGGAGGGGGCAGCCCTTGCAAGGTCTTCCCACAACGCACGCCTCTCCAAGTGACTATTCTCCCCATACACCGCCGTGATCACTATATTGCAATCGAGAGTCTTCTCCCGCCCTTCAAATTGGAGTAGTTGTGTAGTCTCGTACACCAACTTAAGGTCAACCTTGCTCTCATCCCAAAGAACTAAGATCCTTCCCGAGTCAACCACCACATTGTTTGCCGCCCAAGCTTTTGCCCCAAGAGCCTTCCGAAACCTCTCTAGTTTCTTTGTCTTCACTTTGTGCTCCAAGAGACAAACAATATCCGCCTTTACTTCTCTTATTCGCCCCCTAATCATATGCGCACGGCCGGGGCCATTAGCTCCGCGCACATTCCACACTAGGATGTTCATCATTGCGCACTAGGGGACTTACGTCCCTTACCACCCCGAATTGTCTTCTGTTTCTCCAATCCCTTCTCACGAATAGCACGAAACACATCGGGTTGAGGTGAGATGGCTTCAAGATCCACGTCCATAAGTGGGGACACGAGCTTTCTTCTATGTTCACCACACGTTTCTTTCCCATTTTCCTCTTCTTCACTTCCGTTCTTCTCCTTTGCCTCGACGTCCCCATCTAGTGCGGCTAGGATATCAAACCTTCCTTTTCCTCTTGTAATACTAACTTGGGCTGATTTAGAATGGGACACAACACCTCCCTTGTTTCGGTAATGGGTCGGATCCGAAAAAACATCACACACTTCACTTAATCCTTGATTAGCACCAATCGTTGGACTAACCTTTTCAATTAATCCTCCTTTTCCTCTTTTATCTCCTTCATGCGTTAAGTGGGAAATATTGCACTCTTGTCCACTCTTTAATACTAGAGAATCCCCTTTGGAATGCTCCCCAATGATTGGTGTGGAGGAAGGTTGCTTTTCTTTTTGTCCTTTTGTGCTTTTGTCTCCACTAGTGCTCCAATTGGGGCCAAGTGTCCCTTCCTTACTTGTGGCAGCCTTTGTCCCCCCCAAAGGTGGGAACTCCTCCATGATTGGCTCATTTGAACATGCTCCATGGTGGACCACGAAATTTTGCTGCATTTTTATTGGTTCTACTCCTTCCACCTTTTGTGTCTCCTCCATGATTGGCTCATTTGAACTTGCTCCCTCTTGGACCACGAAAATTTGTTGCACAAAGTTTGGCTCTTCTTCAACCACGTTTTGTTCCTTCTCCGTTAACTTTACCATCCCTTGGCCCACCTTTTCCGTTCCTCCCTTGACGGATTCCGTTCCCATCTCCTCCCCCACTTGAACGTGCTCCTCCTCTCCCTCTCTAGTGTCGGCATCATCCTTGGCCCAAGTGATTCCTTCATCCAAACACTCCTTCGATCGAGATGCATCTTTGCTTCCCTTCCTTCCCACTTGGACCCACTCATGCGACACCTTAGGTGCTTTCCCCACCACATTTGCCGTCGACTTCCCCCCTCCCCTTGGTTGCTTCGGGCATCTCTCCAAACTATGGCCAAATTCATTGCACCCCCCACAATGTTCCGGTTTCCATTCATATTCCACTTCCACCGATTCCACCCTCCCCCCCTCGACTTGCACTCCCACAACGCCAGGTAGGAGAAAGTGTTCCCCACTTCCACACACACGAGCATAGGATAGCCTCCTCCCGGATGCGGTGTTTGCATCCATGTATAACGGTTTCCCAAGCACACTAATGATATTCCCCAAGATTCTGGGTGACCAAAACCGAAGGTTAAGTTCCGGCAATCTTACCCAAATTGGTATGGTCGATATCTTGCTCCTCTTCATCTCCGTTTCCGCCGTCCACTTTTGCACTACTAGTGGGGTTCCCCTAACGAACCAAGGTCCATGCTCAAGACGTGTTTCCGGTCATCTTCCAAAGTAAAGCGAAATAACAAGAACTCCTCTCGCCTTTTAATCACCTCCACGGCACCGGAAAGTCTCCATAGCTTATGAAGATAACGCTTCAACGTCGGCAAATGCGGCTTGAAATCCACAAAGTAACCAAAAAGTAACTTATCCCATGACTTAAGTGCATCCTCCACTTCTTCTCTAGTGCACTGCCACCTTCATCCCATCCTTCTCCTCCGGTGGCCTGTAGTTTAACACCGTTGATGCCATAGCACCGACCGAGAAGAGCTCCAACCACTTCCTAGGTCGGTGTTCCTCTTCAAAAGTGGAGTGCGCACCACTTTCATCATCCTTCCCCGCGTTTCCACGACTTAAGCTTGCCTCTTGGAGATGCTTGTTAGCGCCACCATCTCCAACCGGCCTCCCAATGGTGTTAGAACGTTGCAAATGCTCCATTTGCTAAAGAAATCGAGTGTTTTGGTGGAAAAAACGTTAAAAGTAACCTAGAAACACCATAGGTTTCCCCATGCTATCCCCAGAGCTTCTCTCTCCTACTTTTTTCGCTCTCTCTCCCTTCTTCTTCCTCTCCTCTCCTTCTCCCTCCTCTTCTCTCTCTCCTTTAATCCCTTCATCTCCTCTCCTTGCCCCTCTCTTCTCCTTCTCTTTTTTCTCTCACCTTCCCTTCTTTGTCTCCTCCTCTCCCTCTCGTCTTCTCCATTTCCCTCTCTCTCCTTCTCCCTCTTATTATCTCTCTCTTTTTTTTGCAAAGCAAAAGGGAGGCTTAGCCTCTAAATCAATTAAGTGTGTGTAAATTACAACCTACATAATTTGAGTCTAAAGTCCGCGGGGGGTGCCATATGCACACCCGGCCAATATTACAATTCTATCGCCATGCAAGGCTTCCCATTCTACTACTTATTACAAAATATTTCACCTCACTATGTCCATGCTCTTTGAAAGTCACTCCAACTCGCGGGATCTTCTCGAATGTCCTTGAAGCTCCTCCCCACGATTCGCGCTCCTTCCTTCACACTTTGAATAACATCCACCGGCGCCTCTTCTCGTCATCAAAGATGCGCCTATTTCTTTCTTGCCAACATTCATGGACCACCAATCCCAAGGCTGACCGCATGATATTTACTGTTGCAGCCCCTCCTCCAATCCGGATAACCCGTTGTACCTCGGCTTCCATTGTTTCTTCTACATCCATGCTTAACTTTAGCACCCCCCGAATTTGTGCCCACACATGTCTTGTGTACTCGCATTTCCAAAAAAGATGTGCCATATCTTCCTGTCCGTCCTCACAAAGTACACATGTGGTATCATGCATGGCTCCCCTCTGCTTCATGAGGCACTTTGTTGTGAGTCTTCCACGTAAAGCCCTCCAAATTGTCATTGCGTGCTTCAGAACATGGTGCTTATGCCACACCAAGGGGGCCCAAACCACATCCTCCTTCTCTTGAGTTACCCATGTCCACGCCTCCTTGGTTGTGAAGTTGTTACTCCTCATTCCAATTCGGGTCGGTTTGTCAATCCCACCCGAGATGGGGGTATCCATAATACGTGGCCAAAGTTCCTCCATCTCCAAACTACGTGGGAAGGGGAGGTTCCACACCCCATCCCGAATAAAATAAGACACATAAGTGTCAATTGGAACACCCATATTATGTTTGAGCCAATCTCCCCCCGGTCGGCTTATGAACGACATTCCACACCATGGGTCAAGGAAGAAACGAATAGACTTCCCATCCCCAACTTGGTACTGAATTTTCTCCTTCGCTATGTCACGAACACTTAGGATGCCTCTCCATGCCCACGAGGAAGTCGATGGTGGCCGAGCTAGCCAAATGGACCGATTTCTCAAGTATTTCCGTCGCATGCAACACACCCATAACGAGCCTCCATTCTCAACTACCAACCAAAAGAGGCGTAACATACCTACTTCATTCCATTCCGTGAGTCTCTTCAGCCCCAAGCCGCCCTTCTTCTTTGGTGTGCATATGTCTTTCCATGCCACGGCCACCCACTTTTTTGGGCCCCCCACACAAAGTGTATCATGATACTCTCCACCTCCCTCAAGACGGTTTTGGGTAGTAAGAAAGCTGAAGTCCAATATATGCTAAACGAGACCAAGACACTTCGCACCAACTCCACCCTACCCGCCATGGAAAGGTGATTTCGCTTCCAAGTGCTCAATCTAGCTTTCACCTTCTCAATGAGGCTCGAACAATGTTGTTTTCCCAAGCGTGATGAGAACAATGGCAGTCCCAAATAGATAACAGGGAATTCCACCCTCTCCATCTCCAAGTGTTCACATATCCATTGCCCATCTTGTGCATCACCCCCAAGGAACACTTGGCTCTTAGTTGTATTCAATTTAAGACCCGACATGGCTGAGAATTTGGAGAGAACCTCTTTTATAGCACAGGCATTAGCTCGTGTAGCATCCGCGAACACCATCACATCATCGGCGAACAAAAGGTGGGATATCGGAATGTCCCCACATCTACTTGGTTTGATCGCTCCTTCCTCCACCTCGTTTTTTATCATGACGCTCAATGTCTCCATGCAAAGTACAAACAAGTAGGGAGCTAGAGGGTCCCATTGCCGAAGTCCATTTGTTGCTCGAAATGGCTTTGAGTTGCCTCCATTCACCGTCACCACAAACGATGCCCTCACACACGCCATCATCCACTTCCTCCATGTACTCGGGAACCCAAACCTCTTTAGCACCTCTTCAAGGAACTTCCAAGACACTGAATCGTATGCCTTCCGAAGATCTAACTTGAGACACATACGCCCTTTCCCACGGTTCAAGTGCATGTTGTGATAGACTTCATGTGCAAGCAAGATGTTGTCACTAATCCTTCAACCACTCACGAACGCACTTTGTGTTTCCCCCACCAACCTTGGCAAAACCTTCTTTAATCTATTCGCCAACACCTTGGATAGATATCGGTAGATCATGTTGCATAAGGAGATGGGCCAGTAATCATCCACCGTGCATGGTGTCGTCTTCTTCGGGATGAGTGTGATTGATGTGTAGTTGGCTTGAGCTAGCAATTTCCCACTTCGCATGAAGGAGTCCAACGCTTTAAAAACATCTCTTTTCAGCCACGACCAAGAGCACCTGAAAAACTTTGCATTGAAGCCATCGGGTCCCGGCGCCTTGTCCACATTTGAATTCATCACCACTTTCTCCAATTCTTCCATGGACAAGTCCTTCACTAGTGTTGTTGCTTCCCCCTCCTCAAGTCGTGGGAAGAGGATTTGTGTGTCAAGATTTTGTACCTGAAAACCATTAGCAAACAAGTTAGAGTAACGACGCCTAAACGCCTCTCGAATCTCCTCCTCACTCTCGAATGTATTTCCCCCTTCCAACACTCGTCTCACATTATTGGTGGCTCTCCTCACACGAAGGGAAGCATGAAAGAATCTCGAGTTCCGGTCTCCTTCACGTAACCACTTAATCCTCGATTTTTGCCTCAAGATGGATTCCTCCCAAACTAGTGCACGATCGAGCTCCTCTTTGCATCTAGTCTCTTGCTCTTGTAACCTATCATCCTCCGGATATGTCCTTCTTTGATGCCGCACTTCTTCAAGTGCATGCTTCGCTTCTCCCACTCTACTTTTTGGATTCCCAAACGTTTCCTTACTCCACTTCTTCAACGCCTCCTTGACCATGCCCAATTTTGCTACGACCCGGAACATGGGCGTCCCATCTACCAAGTTTGCCCATGCCGAGCTTGCCACCTCCTCAAACCCCTCATGATCGGCCCAAAAATTAGCAAATCGAAACATTCTTGCCTTCCTCTCACCCTTATTTTCTGTTGTCATGAGAAGTGGCGAATGATCACTAAGCTCCCTTTCGCCCACGACATAGGCTACATCCGGAAATTCAGCCAACCATGCTTATGTCATAAGGATCGTATCAATCCTAGTTTCAATGCACGCCTCTCCCTTTGATGAGTTAGTCCATGTGAATTCCCCACCCGTTGACGGTACTTCAAGTAGTTGCAAACGATCCAAACATACATTAAAATCATCCATAGCCGTGATGTTGAAACCCGAACCACCCCTCTTTTCACCCCGCCCTCGTATGCAATTGAAGTCACCACACACAAGCCAAGGTGTGGTATCCAAAGGTGCCGCTCCTTCCAAGTCCTCCCATAACCTTCGGTGTTCCATGTATCCATTTTCCCCATACACCGCCGTAATAACAATGTGTTTCCCATTTCTTAATTCCCTTCCTTAGTTGTAGTAATTGCGATGTCTCCCATGTAACATGGAGATCCACTTTGCATTCATCCCACATCACAAGCACTCTTTCGGAGTCCACAATCATATTATTCGCCGCCCACTTGTTATTCCCCCATATTGCCCTTCGAAATCTATCCAACTTTTTTGTTTTGACTTTGTGTTCCACGATGCACACTACATCCGCCTTTGCTTCCTTTATTTTACCCCTTATCATAAGTGCACGACCGGGGAGATTTGCGCAACGCACATTCCAAACAAGGACATTCATGGCTTTGGAGTAGGGGATCGAGATCCCTTCCCACCTCGATTTGCTCGTTGTTGCCCCAACGCCTTCTCACAAATAGCTTTAAACACCTCCGGTTGTGGGGAGATAGATGACAAGTCCACCGGTGGTGGTGGTGATAACACTTTAATTCCCGGCCTCTTCTCCCCGATTCGTTGCTCCACATCCTTATCTCCTCCCTCGGGCTGACCCACGTCAACCAAACCCATAAGAGCTTCGAACCGACCACTTGTACCCCCTCCCAACGCACCACTTCGAGTGAGCACCACAATAGAGCTTCGAACCCCATGCTTTGGAGAAATCCACCTCTCATCTTGTGTTTCCTCTTCACGTGTAGAGAATAGCACCCCCTCATGTGCATGCATATCAATTCCATTCCCTCCACTTACTCCCTTGCATTTTGTCGCATTTTGGTTTGACTTCCCATCATTTGCTTTCCCCTTTCCATGTGTCACATTTTTATTTGCTTCATGGCTGCCCAAAGGAGGAGGAATAAGAGCAATTTCGAAATCCCCATCTTGTTTTTCCTCTTCACGTGTAGAGAGTAGCACCCCCTCATGTGCATGCATATCAATTCCATTCCCTCCACTTACTCCCTTGCCACTTGTCTCATTTTGGTTTGGCCTCCCATCATTTGATTTCCCCTTTCCATGTGTCTCATTTTGATTTGATTCATGGCTGCCCAAAGGAAGAGGAATAAGACCAATTTCGAAATCCCCACCCATGATTGGCTCAACCAAATCAGTCTTTCCTTTTCCTATGACACCTTTTCCTTTTTGTCCTTCTCTTGCTTTTTGTCCCCCTCCACTAACTTTTTGTCCCTCATGGTTTGGACCATATGCACCAACCTCCATGGCCACCTCACCATGTGTCTCATTTTGATTTGCTTCATGGCTGCCCAAAGGAGGAGGAATAAGACCAATTTCGAAATCCCCACCCATGATTGGCTCAACCAAATCAACCTTTCCTTTTCCTATGACACCTTTTCCTTTTTGTCCTTCTCTTGCTTTTTGTCCCCCTCCACTAACTTTTTGTCCCTCATGGTTTTGACCATGTGCACCAACCTCCATGGCCACCTCACCCCCAAGGACACCACCGGTGACCTTTCCCAGCCCACCTCCGAGCAGCCCCTCCTCGCCGGTGACCGATTCCGGCAGCTCCAATTCCTCTCTCTCAACGCCCAATCCAATCACCTCGGCTTCGCCCTCCTCCTCTCTTGCTCTTATTCCTCTTCCTCCTTTTCCAACGACAACCCATTCTTTAATCTTCTTCTTCCTGGCCGGCTTCTCTTGCACCTCCTCTCGGACTTTGTTTGGGCACTTGACCGGAGTATGGCCGAATTCCTTGCAATCAACACAATATCCCAATCTCCACTCATACTCCACCACAATGTCCTCCTCCTCGCCATCCTCCACTTGAACTCGGATTTTCGATGGGTAATAAAATGTGCATGGTACCTCCACACACAAACGTGCATAAGCCAATCTCCTCCCCACCGCCGTGTTCTCATCCATGTAGAGTGGCGTTCCGATAACACTAGGTATGGTGCTCAAATTTTTTGGTGACCAAAACCTCAAATCTAACTCCGGCAAGCGAATCCAAATGGGCACCGTGGACATCTTCTCCCTCTTCATCATGGTGGTGGGCGTCCATCTTTTCACAACTAGAGGTGTGCCCCTCACAAACCAAGGACCATTCTCAAGAACATACTCCAAGTCCTTGTAAATCGAGAACCTAAATAAAAGTAACCCCTCTTGCCGTCGGATCACTTCCAAACCTCCGGTGAGCTTCCACACCCTTTGCAAGTACTTCTCTAACGTGGGAAGATGTGGTTTGAAATCAACAAAGTAACCAAGCAATACCTTGTCCCATTTCTTCAATGCCTCCACCACCTCTTCTTTCGAGCACCTTGCCATGCGCACCCCCTCCTTCACTTCCGGCTCCACAAACTCAAGGGCCGTGGATGCCCTTGGACAAGAGGAGAACAAATCCGTCCATTTCTTTGGAGTAGAACCCCCTTCTTTCCCAATGTGGCTCGGCCTCCCCTCCTCCGACACGTCTTGATGGTCCAAATGAGCATTTTGGAGGTCCAAATGCTTGCCACAACCTCCATCATGCATCAAATCTTGAGAAGAGCGACTAAATCGCTCCATTTGAGTGGAAAAAACGAAGATTTAAGTGGAAAAACGTGAAAAAAGACCTAAGAAACCCATAGAAACCCCCCTCTTCTCGTTCTCTATCTCTTTCTTCTCTCCTTATCCCTTTCTCCTTATGCCACTCTCTTTATCTCTCTCTCCTCTCTCCTTCTCCCTCTTCTTCTCTCCCTCCTCTCGCTTTTCCTTTTCTCCCAATCCTTCTCTCTCTTCTCGTCCCATTCTGTAGAGCCATTCTCTCTCTCTCTCTCTCTCTCTCTCTCTCTCTCTCGTTCTACCCCTCTCTTATCTCCTTCTCTACCACTCTCCTCTCTCATTCTTCCCTCTTCTCTTTCTCTCATCTCCCTTGTCTCATCTCTATCTCCCTCATATTCCCTCTCCTCTCCCTTCCCTCTTATCCCACTCTTCTTCTTCTTCTCTCCTTATCCTTCTCTCTTCTTTTTTTTGCAAAATAAAAGGGCGGTCTCGGCAGAGCCGCTAAATTTATTGATGCCTCAATAAACGTACATGCAAAAAAGCATACAATGGAGTGCTAGGAACTGCCCTAGCTTGAGCAGTTCATATCGCGAAAATTTAAACGTTACATCGACTCGCGCTAATCTAACAACAGATCCTAGATCCTACGTCTCGAGTATAGCACTCGTTCACTCATCGTCTCCCTTTCCTTTCCTTCGCTTCTCTTTCTTCTTTGATTTCTTTTGACTCGTCTCGTCTTTTCCAAGGTAGCCTCTCACGACTTGACTCCCCGAGCCATAGCTCCATGGCTCCTCTGGATCTTCGTAGTCTGTCTCCATGCTTTCAAACTTATCCCTCAGGCGTTTATACTCGGCATGGTCAAGGCCAAAGATCGCAGCCTCCTCAATATCACTCGGCGTGAGGTCCTCACGTATTGGTGTACTTGGCTCCCCAATCTTTGCTCGTTGTTGCCTTAGCGCGGCCTCACGAACGCCTTGGAATCCAGATTGAGGGGATATCTCATCTAGATCCACCGAGGGTGGTGGGGAGCGTAGTCGAGCTTTCTCCCTCCCGGTATCTCCATGAAGTTTCTCCACCTGAATTGCCCCCTCTTCTTCATGACCCCTATGTGGTCCAATGGGCCCAAATTGTAGCCCACGATTCAGCCCAAGGGAAGGCCCATCACATAAATTTTCACCTTCAAAATGAGAGCCCAAAGAAAACTCCTCTTCCCTCCACATTTCAAATTCGTGGTCCCCAAGTGCACCATGTGGTCCATGGTCCCCATTTTTTCCTCCATGGTCCCCATGTGCACACACATGCCTTTGGTCCCCACACATTTGAATTTCTCTTCCAACCTTATCCTCATTGTGGTCCCTAAAGAGGAAAACAGTCTTTTGCCTCTTCTCCCCTCCACGTGGCGCCTCCCTAGTGGCTGTCATGGCTGCCAAAGCTTCCTCTCCATTCTTCTTTTGATGTGGCAAATCCTCATTGGCTCCTTTTGCTTTCCCTCCAACAACCATGGAAGAACTTGTCCCCCCTAGCACACATGACCCCTCACGTGCCCCCTCCTCCTCCTCATCCAGGAGGACCGTTCCTCCTCCTCCTCCTGTGGCCTGGCCAGCGGCAGCTCCGGTGGCAACTCCGGCGAGCTCCACCACCACCAATTCTTCGCATTTCCCTTCCTCCCCCGCATCATTCTTCACGTCCTCATCCCCATCTACCTCGGATGGGTGTTGTTTGTCCATTAACATGGCTGTTTTTTTCGGATTTTCCTTCCTCACCGGCGGCTTTGCCACTTGTGCTCCACTAACTTCCCGCCATTCGCGTCGAGTGGCCTTCTTGCCACAAGCCTCACCCGAGTGGCCAAAGGAGGCACACTTTGGGCATGACTTTGGTCTCCATTCGTATTGCACCTCCACCTCTTCAACGTTCCCATCCTCATCCCTCATCTTAACCTTTCTCGGGTAGTCAAAACCGGCACAAATTTCGACACACACCCGAGCAAATCCTAGCCACCTCCGGAGCTTTGTGTCTTCATCAAGAGTAATAGGCCTACCAAGCACACTCGCAATGGTGGAGATGAGCTCCGGCGACCAAAATTTCAGCTCAACTTCCGGCAAGCGCACCCAAATGGGTATCTTCGTCACCTTTTCTTGTCGCATGCACAACATCCTTGACCAAGGTTAGACGGCAAGTGGGGCTCCCCTCACCATCCACGGTCCACCCTCTAGTGGGAGTTTCATGTCCTCAACAATGGAGAAACGAATGAGAAAATACCCATGTTGGCGGCGGAAGATGGAGAGCTCTCCTTTGATCTTCCAAATGCGTTTCAAATGTTGTTCGAGAGTTGGCATGTGTGGTCGGAATCCCACCAAGCACCCTACCAACATCATATCCCATTGTTGCACAAGTTCCTTCACCTTGTATTGGCCGAAACTTTCACCCCCTTCAACGACCGGTGGCACGAAAGCAAGTTTCTCAGCCATGGGAGATGAGGGGCTGAAAAGTGACGCCCAAGTCTTGGCTAGAGGAGTCAGTCTTTTCCGGCCATTCTCGCCTTCCATCACGTTCCTTCTCTTTGTCCTTCTCATTTGCTCCCTTTCTCTCCTCGCCGGAGTTCTCACCGTCCGGCGGTGGCAGCAGGCCGGAGCCGGTGATGAGTGGTCGGCCGGCGACCGGGGGTGGCCGGCCGACAGTCCCGGCAGTCAGGGGAGACAGAGAAGAAGAAGGAGAGAGTGAACAAGAGAGGAGGTGAGAGGAAACAAGAGAATGAGAGGAGGACAGAGAAGGAAAGGAGGAGAAGAGGGAACGAGAGGAGACGGAGGGATAAGAGGAGAGAGTGGAGAAGGAGGGAGAGAGCGGGTGGGAGGGAGAGAGAAGGAGAGGAGAAGAGGGGAGGAGAGAGAGAGGGAGAAGAGGGGGAGAGAGAGAGAGAAGAAGGAGAGAGGAAACAAGAGAGGAGGTGAGAGGAAACAAGAGAATGAGAGGACAGAGAAGGAAAGGAGGAGAAGATGGAAGGGGAAGGGAACGAGATAGAGAAGGGAGAGTAGAGATAGAGTAGGAGAGAAGGTGGAGGAGAGGGATAAGGAGATAGAGAAGCAAGAGAGAAAGGAGGGTAGTGGGAAGAGAAGAGGATAGGAGGGAGAAGGAGATAGAAGGTAAGGACAGGGAGAAGGGAGAGAGAGAGAACGGGGAGAGGAGCGAAGAAGGGAAAGAGGAGATAGAGAGAGGAGTCCCCTCTCCTTCTCATCTTCCCTCTCCTCCTCTCCTTCTCTTTCTCTCCCTCTCACTCGTCTCTTCCTTCTCTACTTATCCTTATAAGGAGAGAATGAGAGCATAAGAGGGAGATAGGGAACGAGAAGAGGGAAGAGGAGAGATGGGGAAAGAGGAAAGAGAGAGAAGAAGAGATAAGGAAGAGGGAAAGGGAAGGAGAACAGAGGAGGGAGGAAACGAGAGAAGAGGAGAGAGAGAAGGAGAGACGAGGGAGAGAAGAGAGAGAAGGGGGTGCAGAAGAGAGGGAGAGAAGGAGAGTGAGAGAGAAGAGGAAGGGAGGAGAGAGGGAGAAAGAGAGAGAATGAAAGAGAGATAAGGAGAAAGATGAGGAGAGAGTGAACGAGAGAGAAGGAGAAGAGAAAGAGTATCTAGAGGGAGAGTGAGAAAAGGAGAAGAGAGAAAAGGTGAGGGGTAGAACAAGGAGAAGGAGAGAAGGAGAAGAGGGAGGAGGAGGAGAAGAGTGGTAGAGAAGAGTAGAAATGGGAAGAGAGAGAAGAAAAGAGAGGGAAAGGGAGAGAGAGAGAAGAGATATGGAGAAGGACAGTGAGAGGTAGAGAAGGGAGAGAGGAGAGTGGAGAAAAGAGGATAAGAAGAGCAGAGAGAGGAGAAGGAGATAGAAGGAAGAGGGAGAGAGGGAACACGAGAATAGACAAGAGAAGAGAGGGAGGGAGGATAGATAAGGGAAAGAGAGAGAAAAGGAGAGGGAGGAGAGAAGAGGGAGAGCAAGAGAGAGAGAGAAAAGGAGAGGGAGGAGAGAAGAGGGAGAGGAAACAAGAGAATGAGAGGAGGACAGAGAAGGAAAGGAGGAGAAGAGGGAAGGGGAAGGGAACGAGATAGAGAAGGGAGAGTAGAGATTGAGTAGGAGAGAAGAAAGAGAGATAGAGGAGGAGGGGAAACGATAGAGGTGAGTGGAGGAGAGGGATAAGGAGATAGAAAAGCGAGAGAGAGAAAGGAGGGTAGTGGGAAGAGAATAGGATAGGAGGGAGAAGGAGAGAGAAGGTAAGGAGAGGGAGAAGGGAGAGAGAGAGAACGGGGAGAGGAGCGAAGAAGGGAAAGAGGAGATGGAGAGAGGAGTCGCCTCTTCTTCTCATCTTCCCTCTCCTCCTCTCCTTCTCTTCTCTTTATCCTCTCTCTTCTTCTCTTTCTCTCCCTCTCGCTCGTCTCTTCCTTCTCTCTTTATCCTTATAAGGAGAGAATGAGAGCATAAGAGGGAGATAGGGAACGAGAAGAGGGAAGAGGAGAGTTGGGGAAAGAAGAAAGAGAGAGAAGAAGAGATAAGGAAGAGGGAGAGGAGGGAAGGAGAACAGAGGAGGGAGGAAACGACCGAAGATGAGAGAGAGAAGGAGAGAGGAGGGATAGAAGAGAGAGAAGGGGGAGCGGAGGAGAGGGAGAGAAGGAGAGTGAGAGAGAAGAGGAAGGGAGAAAGAGAGAGAAGGAAAGAGAGATAAGGAGAAAGATGAGGAGAGAGTG
Source organism: Triglochin maritima (assembly GCA_963682175.1). Taxonomy (NCBI): domain Eukaryota; kingdom Viridiplantae; phylum Streptophyta; class Magnoliopsida; order Alismatales; family Juncaginaceae; genus Triglochin; species Triglochin maritima. The sequence continues at coordinate 27,131,159 of OY821777.1, forward strand.
AACGAGAGAGAAGGAGAAGAGAAAGAGTATCTAGAGGGAGAGTGAGAAAAGGAGAAGAGAGAAAAGGTGAGGGGTAGAACAAGGAGAAGGAGAGAAGGAGAAGAGGGAGGAGGAGGAGAAGAGTGGTAGAGAAGAGTAGAAATGGGAAGAGAGAGAAGAAAAGAGAGAGAAAGGGAGAGATAGAAGAGATATGGAGAAGGACAGTGAGAGGTAGAGAAGGGAGAGAGAAGGAGAGTGGAGAAAAGAGGATAAGAAGAGCAGAGAGAGGAGAAGGAGATAGAAGGAAGAGGGAGAGAGGGAACACGAGAATAGACAAGAGAAGAGAGGGAGGGAGGATAGATAAGGGAAAGAGAGAGAAAAGGAGAGGGAGGAGAGAAGAGGGAGAGGAAGAGAGAGAGAGAAAAGGAGAGGGAGGAGAGAAGAGGGAGAGGAAGAGAGAGCGAGAGAAGGAGGAGGGAGATAGAAAATGAAGGAGAAGGGGGAAGAGGAGGGAGAGAAGAGAGGCAGAGAAGAGAGGGAAGGAAGAGAGAAGAGGGAGAGAGAAAGAGACAAGGGGGAGAGAGGATAGGAAAGTAGAGGGGAGAGGGGGTGAAGGAATGGGAGAGAAGGAGAGAGGTAGAGACGAGAGACAGAAGGAGAAGGGAAAGAGGATGATGAAGAAGGATAAAATGGGGAGAGAAGAAGAAGAAGAAGAAGAAGAAGAAGAGAGAAGCATAAGGAGAGAAGAAGGAGGGTAGCGGGATAAGAGGGAAGGGAGAGGAGAGGGAATATTAGGGAGATAGAGATGAGGCAAGGGAGATGAGAGAAAGAGAAGAGGGAAGAATGAGAGAGGAGAGTGGTACAGAAGGAGATAAGAGAGGGGTAGAACGAGAGAGATAGATAGATAGATAGAGAGAGAGAGAGAGAGAATGTCTCTACAGAATGGGACGAGGAGAGAGAGAAGGATAGGGAGAAAAGGAGAAGCGAGAGGAGGGAGAGAAGAAGAGGGAGAAGGAGAGAGGAGATAGAGATAAAGAGAGTGGCATAAGGAGAAAGGGATAAGGAGAGAGGGAGAGAAGGAAGAGAGAGAAAGAAAAGGTGAGAGAAATGAGAAGGGAGAGAGGAGGAGAAGGATAATGAGAAGGCAGAGAAGAGGGAAGAGAGAGAAGGAGAAGAAGAAGAAGAGGGGGGAGAGAAGGAGAAGAGAGGAGAGGTAGACAACCTAGGAGAAAGGAGAAGGGAGAGAGAGAGAGAGAGAGAGAAGGATAGAGGGAGAGAAGAGAGAATAGGGATAAGGATAAGGAGAGAAGAGAGAAGGAGAACAGAAAAGAGGAGAGAGAGAAGAGATAGGAGGGAGAAGTAGGGAGAGAGAGCGAGAGAAGGAAGAGAAGAAGTGGGGAGAAGAGAAGGAAGAGAAGTTGGGAGAGAGAGCGAGAGAAGGAAGTGGAGGAAAGGGATAAGAGGGAGAGAGAAAAGGAGAGGGATGAGAGGGAGATAGAGAAGGAGAAGGAAGAGAGGAAAGATAAGAGGAGAGAGAAAGAGAGAGATAATAAGAGGGAGAAGGTGAGAGAGGGAAATGGAGAAGACGAGAGGGAGAGGAGGAGACAGAGAAGGGAAGGTGAGAGAAAAAAAGAGAAGGAGAAGAGAGGGGCAAGGAGAGGAGATGAAGGGATTAAAGGAGAGAGAGAAGAGGAGGGAGAGGAGAGGAAGAGAGGGGAGGAGAGAGAGAAGGAGAAGAGAGAGGGAACGAGAGGAGACGGAGGGATAAGAGGAGAGAGCGGAGAAGGAGGGAGAGAGCGGGGTGGGAGGGAGAGAGAAGGAGGGGACAAGAGGGGAGGAGAGAGAGGGAGAAGAGGGGGAGAGAGAGAAGAAGAAGGAGAGAGGGAACAAGAGAGGAGGTGAGAGGAAACAAGAGAATGAGAGGAGGACAGAGAAGGAAAGGAGGAGAAGGGAGGGGGAAGGGAACGAGATAGAGAAGGGAGAGTAGAGATAGAGTAGGAGAGAAGCAAGAGAGAGTTAGAGGAGGAGAGAGGAAACGAGTGAGGTGAGTGGAGGAGAGGGATAAGGAGATAGAGAAGCGGGAGAGAGAAAGGAGTGTAGTGGGAAGAGAAGAGGATAGGAGGGAGAAGGAGAGAGAAGGTAAGGAGAGGGAGAGAGAGAACGGGGACAGGAGCGAAGAAGTTAAAGAGGAGATAGAGAGAGGAGTCCCCTCTCCTTCTCATCTTCCCTCTCCTCCTCTCCTTCTCTTCTCTTTATCCTCTCTCTTCTTCTCTTTCTCTCCCTCTCGCTCCTCTCTTCCTTCTCTCCTTATCCTTATAAGGAGAGAATGAGAGCATAAGAGGGAGATAGGGAACGAGAAGAGGGAAGAGGAGAGATGGGGAAAGAGGAAAGAGAGAGAAGAAGAGATAAGGAAGAGGGAAGGAGAACAGAGGAGGGAGGAAACGAGAGAAGAGGAGAGAGAGAAGGAGAGAGGAGGGAGAGAAGAGAGAGAAGGGGAGCGGAGGAGAGGGAGAGAAGGAGAGTGAGAGAGAAGAGGAAGGGAGGAGAGAGGGAGAAAGAGAGAGAAGGAAAGAGAGATAAGGAGAAAGATGAGGAGAGAGTGAACGAGAGAGAAGGAGAAGAGAAAGAGTATCTAGAGGGAGAGTGAGAAAATGAGAAGAGAGAAAAGGTGAGGGGTAGAACAAGGAGAAGGAGAGAAGGAGAAGAGGGAGGAGGAGGAGAAGAGTGGTAGAGAAGAGTAGAAATGGGAAGAGAGAGAAGAAAAGAGAGGGAAATGGAGAGAGAGAAGAGATATGGAGAGTCGACTCTCCCCTTCCCAAAATCGACCATCATGGAGGAGAAGAGAAGAGATATGGAGAGTGGCAACATATTCAATACCAAGTGGGAGATGGTGAAGCCATTAGTTTCTTTCATCATCCATGGTGTGGGATCCTTTCCATTGTGAAGAGTGGGGTGAGCAGCTACATTACGATTTGGGGGTACCTTGGGATACAAAAGTAGCATATTTCATTCGAAATGGAGAGTGGACTCTCCCCTTCCCAAAATCGACCATCATGGAGGAACTTTGGACAAAGATCAACAATATTCCCATCATAGGAGGAAGAGACAAACCATCACGAGTTGATGGACGAGGGGACAAGTTGGGAATGAAGGAGGTGTGGAAGTGGGTGAAGAAGCCGGACAACAAGGTTGCATGGGCGGATATGGTGTGGCACAAGGAGGCTATACCAAAACATGCACTCACGACATGGAGAGCTTTGAGAGGGTGGCTAGTCACCAAAAAGCTAATGAACCAAAGAGGGGCAAGCCATAACCCGACATGTGTCCTATGTGACGAGATGGAAGAAGACATTCAACACTTATTTTGGGGCTGCCATTATACAAAGGAGGTATGGGCCCAAATCCTTCGACTTTTGAAACTCAAACCAATCCTTGCAAGGAATCTAGAAAGTGAAGCAAATCGTGTCTCCCATGCTAGGGGGCGCCGGGTGGCTAAGGTAACACGAAGATGGGCCTTTAATGCAATGATACATGAAGTGTGGCAAGAACGAAATCGCAAAATTTTCGAAGATGAAAAGAAGAAGCCAGATGACATTGTGGCAGCAATTAAGGATATAGTCCGATGTATGGGACAAAGAGTGAAGAGCCTAGCAAGAAACGACGAGGAATACCAGAAATTTAAGGAGACTTGGGCGTAGCATGGATGATACATTGTGTGATGTAGGGCTGATTTGATGTAGCAATGTCATGATGCAATACTTGTATGTCGGGATATATTATTGTAGTAGCCGGATATGCATGTAGCATACTCCCGCGAGACTAAACGAAAAATTTTGTAGGTTGTAAACTTTGCTAATTAATAGAAATTCGAGGCTAAGCCTCCCTTTTTGCTTTGCAAAAAAAAGAGAAGAGATATGGAGAACAAGAGTAAGAGGTAGAGAAAGGAGAGAGAAGGAGAGTGGAGAAAAGAGGATTAGAAGAGCAGAGAGAGGAGAAGGAGATAGAAGGAAGAGGGAGAGAGAGTCCACGAGAATAGACAAGAGCAGAGAGGGAGGGAGGATAGAGAAGTGAAAGAGAGAGAAAAGGAGAGGGAGGAGAGAAGAGGGAGAGGAAGGGAGAGAGAGAGCGAGAGAAGGAGGAGGGAGATAGAAAATGAAGGAGAAGAGGGAAGAGGAGGGAGAGAAGAGAGGCAGAGAAGAAAGGGAAGGAGGAGAGAAGAGGGAGAGAGAAGGAGACAAGGGAGAGAGGAGGATAGGAAAGTAGAGGGGAGAGGGGGTGAAGGAATGGGAGAGAAGGAGAGAAGTAGAGACGAGAGAGAGAAGGAGAAGGGAAAGACGATGATGAAGAAGGATAAAATGGGGAGAGAGAAGAAGAAGAAGAAGAAGAGAGAAGGATAAGGAGAGAAGAAGAAGAAGAGGGGGATAAGAGGGAAGAGGAGGGAGAGAAGAGAGGGAAGGAGTAGAGAAGAGGGAGAGAAGGAGACAAGGGAGAGAGGATGATAGGAAGGTAGAGGGGAGAGGGGGTGAAGGAATGGGAGAGAAGGAGAGAGGTAGAGACGAGAGAGAGAAGGAGAAGGGAAAGAGGATGATGAAGAAGGATAAAATGGGGAGAGAGAAGAAGAAGAAGAAGAAGAAGAAGAAGAAGAAGAAGAAGAAGAAGAAGAATGGAGGGTTGGCGCAACAAAAGATCACGCATGGAGGTAAAGGGGATCGCCCCTACACCTTAAATCCATGAATCTCTTAGTGTGGAATGTGCGCGGTGCAAATGGACCCGGCCATGCACTCATGATTAGGGGTCGCATTAAGGAGCTTCAACAGGAGGTGATTTGCCTTCTCGAGCACAAAGTTAAATTAAAGAGGCTTGCAAAGTTCAAACGTGCAATTTGGCCACATGCATGGGTAGCAAATAGTGAAATTGAGGATTCCGGTAGAATTTTGGTACTTTGGAACGACAACCTTGTTGATCTTAAAGTCACTTTCGAAACTACACAAGTACTTCACTTCCAAGGGAGAATGAAGAAGGAAGGAGTTGAATTTGAGTTCTCGGCAATTTATGGTGCAAATGCACACATGGATAGGAGGGCATTGTGGAAGGACCTTGCCTCCTTTGCTCCAAGTGACGCTAAGCCGTGGATTGTGGGGGGGGGGGGGGGGGGGGGGGGGGGGGGGGATTTCAATTGCATCCGGAGGGCGAGTGAAAAATGTGGGGGGGGGGAGAAATAAATGAGATTGCAATAAGGGAGTTCAATGAGTGCGTCGATGCACTCCAACTTTTAGAGACACCCTCGGTGGGAGGGGAGTTTACGTGGTCAAACTCATCCGAAGGAAGTGCACGCATCGAAACCAAGATCGACCGCATATTGATGACAAATGCATGGCTTGAAGCTTTCCCGGAGACGTTCTACATAGTGGGGGAGAAGGACTTAAGTGATCACACTATGCTTACAATGAAAACGGAGGGGCAAGGGGTTAGAAAGAAGAAGACCTTCCGTTTTGAGAATCATTGGGGGGAGCACGAGGAGTTTTGCGAGGTAGTTAAAGGGGCGTGGGCAACACTAGTCAATGGTACACCAATGTTTAGAGTTGTTGCAAAGCTGAAAGAGGTGAAAGAAGCACTTAAAAGGTGGAGTGGCGTGAAGTTTGGAAACGTTGTCAACATGGTGGGCACGGCCACTAGTACCCTTGCGGAGGTGCGGAGGCTTAGGCTGGCCTCTCCATGGGATATATCCCTTGCACAAGCTGAGGTGAAGGCAAAGGAGGAGTTAAATAGAGTTCTTGAGCGTGAAGAATCTATCATTCGGCAAAAATCGCGAGTAAAGTGGTTAAAGGAGGGTGACCGGAACACTAGGTTCTTTCATGCACACCTAAGAGTGAGGAGAGCCACCAATAAAGTGAGGAGATTGTGTGAGGGAGAGCTTATTCTCGAGGAGGAATGTGAAATCCGGGAGGCCTTCCGGCAGTTTTTTTCTAATTTGTTTGCTAATGGTTTTCAGGTACAACCCCTTATGACATCCATTATCTTGCCCCAACTCGATCCAAGGGAGGGAGAGAGCTTAGTTCGGAAATTGGACATGAAGGAGTTGGAGGAGGTGGTGTTGAATGCAAATGTGGATAAGGCACCTGGTCCGGATGGGTTCAATGCTAAATTCTTCAAGGCGGCTTGGGGGATAATTAAGAGGGATGTGTTCAAAGCCGTGGACTCATGTTTGAGTAATGGAAAGATGTTGGCACAATTGAACTATACATCCATCACCATAATTCCAAAGAAGACGACACCCATGAAGGTAGAAGATTTTCGACCTATTGCTTTGTGCAACATGATGTATAGGTTCATTGCAAAGGTGCTCGCAAATCGGTTGAAAAGCTTGTTACCAAAACTTGTTGGGGAAACCCAAAGTGCCTTTGTTCAAGGAAGAAGAATCAGCGATAACATCCTCCTTGCGCACGAGCTTTGCCACAACCTTCACCTTGCTAGAGGAAGGGGACGTATGTGCATCAAATTGGACATTCGGAAAGCTTATGACTCCATTTCATGGGAGTTCTTAGATCAAGTGATGCTGAGATTTCGGTTCCCGGATAAGTGGAGAAAGACTATTATGGCATGCGTGGAAGCCTCTTTTGTTGTTACGGTTAATGGAGCAAATTCGAAACCCTTTCGTGCGGGCAATGGCTTGAGGCAAGGAGACCCCTTCGCACCGTACTTGTTTGTCTTGTGCATGGAGGTCTTGAGTGAGATGGTGAAGTTAGCGGTGGTGGAAGGAAGAATTGAGCCTCTTGCTTGTGGTGACATTAATGTTTCTCACTTGTTGTTTGCCGATGATGTACTCTTATTTGCGAGGGCAACGAAGGAGAATGCCAAAGAAATCAAGAGGGTCCTAGATGACTTCACGGCGTGCTCGGGGTTGAGTTTTAGTGCTTCAAAGAGTCAAATTTTCATGGGTGGGGAAGTGACATATGGAGAGTGGATCGTAGAGCACCTTGGGATGGAACGCAAGGAGTTCCCGGTTGTCTACCTTGGACTCCCTCTATTCTCTGGTCGGATGGGGAGAAGCCATTGTGGAGCACTTATTAATAAAGTGAAGGCCCGGTTGAGCACATGGCAACAAAACTTCCTATCCATAGCCGGGCGAATAGAGCTTGTGAGGAGTGTGCTTGTCTCACTTAGCATATATTGGACATCTGCATTCATGGTTCCCCGGAAGGTACTTCACGAATTGGATGGTCTCATGAGTCACTTCATTTGGGGGGGACCGAAGAAATGGGTGGCGGTAGCTTGGAAGGATGTTTGCACCCCCAAAAGTGAAGGCGGGCTTGGCCTTAAGAAGCTCACGGAATGGAATGATGTAGGACTCCTTCGACTCTTTTGGCTTGTGGTGGAAGGCGGAAACTCACTATGGGTGAAATGCATGAGGCACAAATACTTAAAGAACCGGTCCATTTGGCAAGCAAGACCACCGGCTTCCTCCTCATGGGCTTGGCGTGGGATTCTCCGAGTCCGAGAGGTGGCAAGAAGGAACATTCATTACAAGGTGGGAAATGGGGAGGACATCCGATTCTTTCAATATCCATGGTGCGGGGACCCATTCCAAGTTGAACCGTGGGGAGAGCGGCTACACTACGAGTTAGGTGTGCCATGGGACACCAAGGTTTCATTTTTCATTGAGGAGGGAGAGTGGCGACTTCCATATCCTCGTTCTAGCATTATGGAGACACTATGGGTGAAGATTAAAAACATCCCTATTCGAGGAGGGGTGGACAAACCGGCAAGATTGAATGGCAAGGATGGTATCCTCGACATGAAGGAGGTTTGGAAATGGTATCCTCGGCAAGATTGAATCAAGATAAGTTGGGGGGATATGGTGTGGCACAAGCATGGCATTCCCAAACACGCCCTCACGACTTGGCGAGCATTGAGGGGTCGACTCCTCACTAAGAAACTTAGGAATCAAAGGGGAGCAAAGCATGACCCGGTTTGTGCCCTTTGTGCAACCATGGAGGAGGATGTGGAGCACTTGTTTTGGCTTTGTTCATTCACTAGAGCGGTTTGGGGAGGCCTCCTTACACGCCTACACGTCAGCCCCGGCATTGCTAGCACGCTTGTGGGAGAAGCAAACCGCATCATCCATGCTCGAGGAGGGTGCATTGAAAGATTAGAGAGGAAATGGGCCTTTAACGCCATGGTACACGAATGTTGGCAAGAACGCAATAGAAGAATCTTTGAAGGGGAAGCAAAGAAACCGGCGGATATATGTGAAATCATCAAGGACACTATCCGGTGTATGGGAGATAAAGTGAAGGACATTGCTAAGAACGAGGAGGAGTACAAGAGATTTGTAACAACGTGGAGTTAGGCCTGAAATTTCTTATCAAATGATGTAACTCATGTATGTAATACGTAGTAGTAGTGGCCGGTTTTTGCACATGGCATAAACCCGCAAACAAATTTCTCAAGTTTGTAGGTTGTAAACACCCATTTATTTATAAAATTAGAGGCTAAGCCTCCCTTTTGCTTTGCAAAAAAAAGAAGAAGAAGAAGAAGAAGAAGAAGAAGAAGAGAGAAGGAGAGTGAGAGAGAAGAGGAAGGGAGGAGAGAGGGAGAAAGAGAGAGAAGGAAAGAGAGATAAGGAGAAAGATGAGGAGAGAGTGAACGAGAGAGAAGGAGAAGAGAAAGAGTATCTAGAGGGAGAGTGAGAAAAGGAGAAGAGATAAAAGGTGAGGGGTAGAACAAGGAGAAGGAGAGAAGGAGAAGAGGGAGGAGGAGGAGAAGAGTGGTAAAGAAGTAGAAATCGGAAGAGAGAGAAGAAAAGAGAGGGAAAGGGAGAGATAGAGAAGAGATATGGATAACGAGAGTGAGAGGTAGAGAAGGGAGAGAGAAGGAGAGTGGAGAAAAGAGGATAAGAAGAGCAGAGAGAGGAGAAGGAGATAGAAGGAAGAGGGAGAGAGAGAACACGAGAATAGACAAGAGCAGAGAGGGAGGAAGGATAGAGAAGGGAAAAAGAGAGAAAAGGAGAGGGAGGAGAGAAGAGGGAGAGGAAGGGAGAGAGAGAGTGAGAGAAGAGGGAGAGGAAGGGAGAGAGAGAGTGAGAGAAGGAGGAGGGAGATAGAAAATGAAGGAGAAGAGGGAAGAGGAGGGAGAGAAGAGAGGCAAAGAAGAGAGGGAAGGAGGAGAGAAGAGGGAGAGAGAAGGAGACAAGGGAGAGAGGAGGATAGGAAAGCAGAGGGGAGAGGGGGTGAAGGAATGGGAGAGAAGGAGAGAGGTAGAGACGAGAGAGAGAAGGAGAAGGGAAAGAGGATGATGAAGAAGGATAAAATGGGGAGAGAGAAGAAGAAGAAGAAGAAGAAGAAGAAGAGAGAAGGATAAGGAGAGAAGAAGAAGGGGAGCGGGATAAGAGGGAAGGGAGAGGAGAGGGAATATGAGGGAGATAGAGATGAGGCAAGGGAGATGAGAGAAAGAGAAGAGGGAAGAATGAGAGAGGAGAGTGGTAGAGAAGGAGATAAGAGAAGGGTAGAACGAGAGAGAGAGAGAATGACTCTACAGAATGGGACGAGGAGAGAGAGAAGGATTGGGAGAAAAGGAGAAGCGGGAGGAGGGAGAGAAGAAGAGGGAGAAGGAGAGAGGAGAGAGAGATAAATAGAGTGGCATAAGGGGAAAGGGATAAGGAGAGAGGGAGAGTAGGAAGAGAGAGAAAGAAAAGGTGAGAGAAATGAGAAGGGAGAGAGGAGTAGAAGGATAAGGATAATGAGAAGGCAGAGAAGAGGGAACAGAGAGAATGAGAAGAAGAAGAGGGGGGAGAGAAGGAGAGGAGAGAGAGGTAGACAACCTAGGAGAAAGGAGAGAGAGAAGGATAGAGGCAGAGAAGAGAGAATAGGGATAAGGATAAGGAGAGGAGAGAAGGAGAACATAAAAGAGGAAGAGGAGAACAAGGAGAGGAAGAGGAGAACATAAAAGAGGAGAAAAGGATAGGAAGAGAAGGAGAGAGGACAGAAAAAGTTATGAGAGGAGAGAGAAGCTCTAGTTGCGCATGGGGAACCTCAGGTTGTCTTGGGTTCTCCACCTCGTTTCTTCACCAAAACCTTTGATTTTCTCACCAAAATGGATCCTACATCTAGCCCTACACGATTGCAACTACAAGATGGAGATGGTGGCACCATTTCGGATCTCCATCATGCAAACAAGTTGGTTTTATCCTCGGGTTTGGAGGGTGAAGCTCCCACACCACCTCTAGGGAGTGTACTTACTCCCCCAAGGAAGTGGATGGACTTATTCACGCCTAGTTCAGGGGCAGCCACGACCCTCAAGTTTGTCCCGCCGGTTATCAAGGGAGGCGAGAAGGTGGCCGTGTGTTCAAAATAAGAAGTAAGGGAGAACTTGAAAAGGTGGGACAAGGTGTTGCTAGGGTACTTCGTTGCTCTCAAGCCCCACTTGCCGACATTGGAGAAGCATCTCCACAAGTTGTGGGGACTAGTTGGAGGTATGGAAATCATTAGAAGAAGCCAAGGATTCTTATTATTTCGTTATACACTTAGTGAAGATAGAAAGAGAGTTCTCCAAGGAGGACCTTGGTTCGTTAGAGGGGCACCACTTGTGGTTCAAGAGTGGACACCGGAAATGGCATTGAAGAAGGCCAACATCACCACGGTTCCCATTTGGGTTCGCTTGCCGAAGCTTCACCTCCGTTTTTGGTCACCTAACACACCGGAAATGGCATTGAAGAAGGCCAACATCTTCCTCTCCTTGTTCTCTCTCCGTTCTCTCCTACTCTATCTATACTCTCCCTTCTCTATCTCGCTCCCTTCCCCTTCCCCTTCCCTCTTCTCCTCCTTTCCTTCTCTGTCCTCCTCTCATTCTCTTGTTTCCTCTCACCTCCTCTCTTGTTCCCTCTCTCCTTTTCTTCTCTCTCTTCCCCTCTTCTCCCTCTCTCTCTCTCCTCCCCTCTTGTCCTCTCCTTCTCTCTCCCTCCCACACGCTCTCTCCCTCCTTCTCCGCTCTCTCCTCTTATCCCTCCGTCTCCTCTCGTTACCTCTCTCTTCTCCTTCTCTCTCTCCTCCCCTCTCTTCCTCTCCTCTCCTTCTCCCTCCTCTTCTCTCTCTCCTTTAATCCCTTCATCTCCTCTCCTTGCCCCTCTCTTCTCCTTCTCTTTTTTTCTCTCACCTTCCCTTCTCTGTCTCCTCCTCTCCCTCTCGTCTTCTCCATTTCCCTCTCTCTCCTTCTCCCTCTTATTATCTCTCTCTTTCTCTCTCCTCTTAACTTTCCTCTCTTCTTTCTCCTTCTCTATCTCCCTCTTATCCCTCTCCTTCTCTCCTTTTCTCTCTCCCTCTTATCCCTTTCCTCCACTCCCTCCTTCTCTTCCTTCTCTCGCTCTCTCTCCCTACTTCTCCCTCCAATCTCTTCTCTTCTCTCTCTCCTCTTTTCTGTTCTCCTTCTCTCCTCTCTCCTTATCCTTATCCCTATTCTCTCTTCTCTACATCTATCCTTCTCTCTCTCTCCCTTCTCCTTTCTCCTAGGTTGTCTGCCTCTCTCTCTTCTCCTTCTCTCCCCCCTCTTCTTCTCCTTCTCTCTCTTCCCTCTTCTCTGCCTTCTCATTATCCTTATCCTTATCCTCCTCTCTCCCTTCTCATTTCTCTCACCTTTTCTTTCTCTCTCTTCCGTCTCTCCCCCTCTCCTTGTCCCTTTCTCCTTATGCCACTCCCTTTATCTCTCTTTCCTCTCCCCTTCTCCCTCTTCTTCTCTCCCTCCTCTCGCTTCTCCTTTTCTCCCAATCCTTCTCTCTCTCCTCGTCCCATTCTGTAGAGCCATTCTCTTTCTCTCTCTCGTTCTACCCCTCTCTTATCTCCTTCTCTACCACTCTCCTCTCTCATTCTTCCCTCTTCTCTTTCTCTCATCTCCCTTGCCTCATCTCTATCTCCCTCTTATTCCCTCTCCTCTCCCTTCCCTCTTATCCCGCTCCCCTTCTTCTTCTCTCCTTATCCTTCTCTCTTCTTCTTCTTCTTCTTCTTCTTCTTCTTCTCTCTCCCCATTGTATCCATCTTCATCATCCTCTTTCCCTTCTCCTTCTCTCTCTCGTCTCTACCTCTCTCCTTCTCTCCCATTCCTTCACCACCTCTCCCCTCTACTTTACTATCCTCCTCTCTCCCTTATCTCCTTCTCTCTCCCTCTTCTCTCCTCCTTCCCTCTCTTCTCTGCCATTCTTCTCTCCTCCTCTTCCCTCTTCTCCTTCATTTTCTATCTCCCTCCTCCTTCTCTCGCTCTCTCTCCCTTCCTCTCCCTCTTCTCTCCTCCCTCTCCTTTTCTCTGTCTTTCCCTTCTCTATCCTCCCTCACTCTCAGCTCTTGTCTATTCTCGTGTTCTCTCTCTCCCTCTTCCTTCTATCTCCTTCTCCTCTCTCTGCTCTTCTTATCCTCTTTTCTCCACTCTCCTTCTCTCTCCCTTCTCTACCTCTCACTCTCCTTCTCCATATCTCTTCTCTCTCTCTCTCTCCCTTTCCCTCGCTCTTCTTCTCTCTCTTCCCATTTCTACTCTTCTCTACCACTCTTATCCTCCTCCTCCCTCTTCTCCTTCTCTCCTTCTCCTTGTTCTACCCCTCACCTTATCTCTCTTCTCCTTTTCTCACTCTCCCTCTAGATACTCTTTCTCTTCTCCTTCTCTCTCATTCACTCTCTCCTCATCTTTCCCCTTATCTCTCTTTCCTTCTCTCTCTTTCTCCCTTCCTCTTCTCTCTCACTCTCCTTCTCTCCCTCTCCTCCGCTCCACCTTCTCTCTCTTCTCTCCCTCCTCTCTCCTTCTCTCTCTCCTCTTCTCTCGTTTCCTCCCTCCTCTGTTCTCCTCTCCTCTGTTCTCCTTCTCTCTCTCATCTTCACTCGTTTCCTCCCTCCTCTGTTCTCCTTCCCTCCTCTCCCTCTTCCTTATCTCTTCTTCTCTCTCTTTCCTCTTTCCCCATCTCTCCTCTTCCCTCTTCTCGTTCCCTATCTCCCTCTTATGCTCTCATTATCTCCTTATAAGGATAAGGAGAGAAGGAAGAGACGAGCGAGAGGGAGAGAAAGAGGAGAAGAGAGAGTATAAAGAGAAGAGAAGGAGAGGAGGAGAGGGAAGATGAGAAGGAGAGGGGACTCCTCTCTCTATCTCCTCTTTCCCTTCTTCGCTCCTCTCCCCGTTCTCTCTCTCTCCCTTCTCCCTCTCCTTACCTTCTCTCTCCTTCTCCCTCCTATCCTCTTCTCTTCCCACTACCCTCCTTTCTCTCTCTCGCTTCTCTATCTCCTTATCCCTCTCCTCCACTCACCTCTCTCGTTTCCTCTCTCCTCCTCTATCTCTCTTGCTTCTCTCCTACTCTATCTCTACTCTCCCTTTTCTATCTCGTTCCCTTCCCCTTCCCTCTTCTCCCCCTTTCCTTCTCTGTCCTCTTCTCATTCTCTTGTTTCCTCTCACCTCCTCCCTTGTTCCCTCTCTCCTTCTTCTTGTCTCTCCCCCTCTTCTCCTTCTCTCTCTCCTCCCCTCTTGTCCTCTCCTCTCTCCCTCCCACCCACTCTCTTCCTCATTCTCCGCTCCCTCCTCTTATCCCTCCGTCTCCTCTCGTTCCCTCTCTCTTCTCCTTCTCTCTCTCCTCCCCTCTTTTCCTCTCCTCTCCTTCTCCCTCCTCTTCTCTCTCTCCTTTAATCCCTTCATCTCCTCTTCTTTTTTTTATGCAATGCAAAAAGGGAGGCGAGGCTCCATGTGTATATATAGCACAAAGGTGCAGAAATTTACAAATTCGGATTATGCTACTCTGCATAATCGGATACCAAAGCGTGCTAGGTCAGCATTACAAACATGTCTATCCTACCAAAACAAATTAGGCTCCCCACGCACGGGTAAGTCCTCTCCTTGCCCCTCTCTTCTCCTTCACTTTTTTTCTCTAACCTTCCCTTCTCTGTCTCCTCCTCTCCCTCTCGTCTTCTCCATTTCCCTCTCTCTCCTTCTCCCTCTTATTATCTCTCTCTTTCTCTCTCCTCTTATCTTTCCTCTCTTCTTTCTCCTTCTCTATCTCCCTCTTATCCCTCTCCTTCTCTCCTTTTCTCTCTCCCTTTTATCCCTTTCCTCCACTCCCTCGTTCTCTTCCTTCTCTCGCTCTCTCCCCCTACTTCTCCCTCCTATCTCTTCTCTTCTCTCTCTCCTCTTTTCTGTTCTCCTTCTCTCTTCTCTCCTTATCCTTGTCCCAATTCTCTCTTCTTTGCCTCTACCCTTCTCTCTCTCTCCGTTCTCCTTTCTCCTAGGTTGTCTACCTCTCTCTCTTCTCTTTCTCTCCTCCCCCTCTTCTTCTTCTCATTTCTCTAACCTTTTCTTTCTCTCTCTCTTCCTTCTCTCCTTCTCTCCCTCTCTCCTTATCCCTTTCTCCTTATGCCACTCTCTTTATCTCTCTCTCCTCTCTCCTTCTTCTCCTCTCCCTCCTCTCGCTTTTCCTTTTCTCCCAATCCTTCTCTCTCTCCTCGTCCCATTCTGTAGAACCATTCTCTCTCTCTCCCTCTCTCTCTCTCTCGTTCTACCCCTCTCTTATCTCCTTCTCTACCACTCTCCTCTCCCATTCTTCCCTCTTCTCTTTCTCTCATCTCCCTTGCCTCATCTCTATCTCCCTCATATTCCCTCTCCTCTCCCTTCCCTCTTATCCCGCTCTTCTTCTTCTTCTCTCCTTATCCTTCTCTCTTTTTCTTCTTCTCTCTCCCCATTTTATCCTTCTTCATCATCCTCTTTCCCTTCTCCTTCTCTCTCTCGTCTCTACCTCTCTCCTTCTCTCCCATTCCTTCACCCCCTCTCCCCTCTACTTTCATATCCTCCTCTCTCCCTTGTCTCCTTCTTTCTCCCTCTTCTCTCCTCCTTCCCTCTCTTCTCTGCCTCTCTTCTCTCCCTCCTCTTCCCTCTTCTCCTTCATTTTCTATCTCCCTCCTCCTTCTCTCGTGCTCTCTCTCCCTTCCTCTCCCTCTTCTCTCCGCCCTCTCCTTTTCTCTCTCTTTCCCTTCTCTATCCTCCCTCCCTCTCTGCTCTTGTCTATTCTCGTGTTCTCTCTCTCCCTCTTCCTTCTATCTCCTTCTCCTCTCTCTGCTCTTCTTATCCTCTTTTCCCCACTCTCCTTCTCTCTCCCTTCTCTACCTCTCACTCTCGTTCTCCATATCTCTTCTCTCTCTCTCTCTCATTTTCCCTCTCTTTTCTTCTCTCTCTTCCCATTTCTACTCTTCTCTACCACTCTTCTCCTCCTCCCTCTTCTCCTTCTCTCCTTCTCCTTGTTCTACCCCTCACCTTTTCTCTCTTCTCCTTTTCTCACTCTCCCTCTAGATACTCTTTCTCTTCTCCTTCTCTCTCGTTCACTCTCTCCTCATCTTTCTCCTTATCTCTCTTTCCTTCTCTCTCTTTCTCCCTCTCTCCTCCCTTCCTCTTCTCTCTCACTCTCCTTCTCTCCCTCTCCTCCGCTACCCCTTCTCTCTCTTCTCTCTCCCTCTCCTTCTCTCTCTCTCCTCTTCTCTCGTTTCCTCCCTCCTCTGTTCTGCTTCCCTCTCCCTCTTCCTTATCTCTTCTTCTCTCTCTTTCCTCTTTCCCCATCTCACCTCTTCCCTCTTCTCGTTCCCTATCTCCCTCTTATGCTCTCATTCTCTCCTTATAAGGGTAAGGAGAGAAGGAAGAGACGAGCGAGAGGGAGAGAAAGAGAAGAAGAGAGAGTATAAAGAGAAGAGAAGGAGAGGAGGAGAGGGAAGATGAGAAGGAGAGGGGACTCCTCTCTCTATCTCCTCTTTCCCTTCTTCGCTCCTCTGCCCGTTCTCTCTCTCTCTCCCTTCTCCCTCTCCTTACCTTCTCTCTCCTATCCTCTTCCCTTCCCACTTCCCTCCTTTCTCTTTCTCGCTTCTCTATCTCCTTATCCCTCTCCTCCACTCACCTCTCTCGTTTCCTCTCTTTTTTTCTTTTTCTTTTTTGCAAAATAAAAGGGCGGCTCGGCAGAGTCGCTAAATCTATTGATGCCTCAATAAACGTACATGCAAAAAAAGAGCATACATGATGTGTTAGGAACGACCCTGAGTTGGGTAGTTCGTACTCATGACCATTAGATCTACATCACCTTTTACTAGTCTAACAACGGATCCTAAATCCTACACAAGCATTACAATTTCATAACTCCTATTCTCGGTTGATAACAAGACTAGCGTCGACCCTTCTTCTTGCCTTTTTTTATGCGACCCCGTCACACTCTTATATGTTCCCGAGCTCATGTCATCTGATTCCGAATCATAGCACCATGGCTCGTCAACATATGATCGCACGTTACCAAATTTATTCTTGAGGCGTATGTACTCCTTATGCTCTAATCCCATCAGAGCGGCATCTTCAACATCACTTGGTGTGAGCTCCCCACTCATCTTCTTACTCGGCCCCCCAATCTTCATTGAGTTTTGTTGTCTCATTGCAACCTCACGCACGCCTTGGAAGGTAGATTGAGGGGAGAGGTCATTTAGATCCACCAAAGGTGGGGGGATCGCAACCTTACTCTTTCTCCTAATTCCTCTCTTCTTCCGGGGTCTCCTTGCAATTTCTCCTCCAAAAGCCGCATTCCTCCTTGTTTTCCACGTAGAAGGCATTTCCCTCTCATGGTACATGCATGCACCATCTCCCCATCACGTGGATTTCCCTCTCCTTGTGCAAAAGGGTCCTTTGACAATGATTGGTTGTGCTCATTGCCACATGGCACTTCCTCATTTGTTGTCACCTTTGGCCCTTCCTTTTGTGCAAGAGAAGCTTCCACCTTTCCACCTAAGACCACCAACTCCCCCTCATACACATCCTCAAAATCACGTGCCTCATTACCCATGCCATTTACCTTTTCCATTTCTTTCCCTTTGTCACCTTTCTTTCCACTTGGCACCATGCCACTTGCTCCCATTGCTTTCCCTTCCTCTTGGCCACATGGTGCATCCTTAGTAGGTCCTTTGCTTTGGGGTCCCCCCATCAATTTTGAAATCCTCACCCATGATTGGTTCTTCCATGGAGCACCCTTTAGTGCTTTCTATGACAACTTTTGCTTTTGCGTTTTCTTTTTGTCCCCTTACTTTTACTTTTTGTCCCCCTAACTCATTCCCAAGTGGTCCCCCACCAACAAACACCTCCCCTCCGGTATCCCCTCCGGAGACCACCGCCGGTGCTCCTCCGGCAGCCTCCTCCTCGCCGGCGTCCTTTTCCAGTGACCCAAAATTTGGATCCCCTTCTTTTCCCATCGCATTTCTCCTTGCCTCCTTCTCTCTTATTTCGTTTCTTGCACCATTCTTTGCCATTCCCCCCCCCCCCCCCCCCCCATCTTACTCGTCGGGATCCATTCTTTGGCCGGAGCTCCCCTTTGTTGCACCACCTTCACCTTTCTTGGACACTTGAAGGACTCGTGACCAAACTCGTTGCACTCCTTGCAATGGCCCGGCTTCCACTCATATTCTATTTCAATTTCCACCATACCATCTCCTTCAACCTTTAGGTCTACCTTCGAAGGGTATGTAAACTCCTTATCAACCTTCACACAAAGGCGTGCATAAGCTAATCTCCGGCCAGTCGCCGTATTATCATCCATGTATAGTGGGCGGCCAAGCACACTTGCAATGGAGCTAAGAGTCTTTGGTGACCAAAACCTTAGATCAAGGTCCGGAAAGCGAACCCAAATTGGCACCGTCGAGATCACCGCCTTCTTCATTGCTACCTCCGGTGACCATTGTTGAACCACCAAAGGTGAGCCTCGCACAAAGCATGGTCCTCTCTCTAGCACCGACTTCTTATCTTCTTCTAGTGAGAACCGGAACAAGAGGAATCTGTTATTCCTTCTTATCACCTCGAGATGACCGGAGAGCCGCCATAGCCGCCGGAGATAGTTTTCCAAAGTAGGCAAATGTGGCTTGAAAGCAACAAAATACCCATACAAAACCTTGTCCCACTTCTTAAGTGCGTCTTCCACTTCAACTTTGGAGCAAATGGCCACCTTCATCCCCTCTTTCGTCACAGGTTGGACGAACTTCAGCTCCGTTTGCACCATTTGCACCCTTCGTGTGGGGGAGAACAACTCCGACCACTTCCTTGGTTGTCTTCCCTCCACATTCTCCTTCTCATTCTCTCCATTTTTCACCTCGCCGGAGTTCTCGCCGTCCGGCGGTGCCAGACCACCGGAGCCGGCAAGAGTAGGTCGCCGGCGTCCTGGGGTGGTCGGCCGGCAGCCCCGACAGCCAGGGGAGGCGAAGGCATTCCTTGAATACCCACATCTTCAATAACCGAAGCTAACACGAGATGGCTGGATTTTGTTTGATTCCGGCCACCACCGTGGGCGCCGGTGATGGTGGTGGGCCGGCCGGCGTCCAGAGGTGGCCAGCCGGCGTCCATATCCGGGGAGGGGCTGGAGGGAGGCTCCCCCACGCTTCTCCTCACTCCCATCTCCTTCTCCTTCTCTTCATTTTCTTCAAGTCTCCATTGCTCGCCGGAGTTCCGGTTGTCCGGCGGTGGCATCCCGCCAGAGACGGCAAGGGCGGACCGGCCGGCGACCTGGGGTGGCCGGCCGGCGGCCGTGGCTTCCAAGGAGGGCCATGGAGGAGACTCCCCCATGCACACCCTCGCTCCTCTCGCCTTTCTCACTCTAGAATTTTGTTTTCCCCAGAGCTTCTCTCTCTAGGATTTGGTTTTTTTTCCTCTCATCCGCTCTCCGTCCTCTCCTTTTGTCTCTCTCCTTTTCCTTCATTCACAGTCTCCTTCTCTCTCCTCTCTCCACTTCTCGCTCTAATTTACTCTCTCCCCTTCTCCGTTTCACTCCTTATCGCTCTCCTTCTCTATTGTTCTCTCTACTTCTCCATCTATCCTCCCTCTCTCCTTGCCCTTCTTACTCTCTCCCCCTCTGTCCTCCCTCTCTCCTTGCCCTTCTCACTCCCTCTCTCCTTGCCCTTCTCACTCTCTATTGTTCTCTCTACTTCTCCATCTCTCCTCCTCTATCTCTCTTGCTTCTCTCCTACTCTATCTCTACTCTCCCTTATCTATCTCGTTCCCTTCCCCTTCCCTCTTCTCCTCCTTTCCTTCTCTGTCCTCCTCTCATTCTCTTGTTTCCTCTCACCTCCTCTCTTGTTCCCTCTCTCCTTCTTCTTCTCTCTCCCCCTCTTCTCCTTCTCTCTCTCCTCCCCTCTTGTCCTCTCCATCTCTCTCCCTCCCACCCGCTCTCTCCCTCCTTCTCCGCTCTCTCCTCTTATCCCTCCGTCTCCTCTCGTTCCCTCTCTCTTCTCCTTCTCTCTCTCCTCCCCTCACTTCCTCTCCTCTCCTTCTCCCTCTTCTCTCTCTCCTTTAATCCCTTCATCTCCTCTCCTTTTTTTTATGAATTGCAAAAAGGGAGGCGAGCCTCCATGTGTATATATTGCACAAAGGTGCAGAAATTTACAAATTCGGATTATGCTACTCTACATAATCGGATACCAAAGCGTGCTAGGTCAGCATTACAAACATGTCTATCCTACCAAAACAAATTAGGCTCCCCACACACGGGTAAGTCCTCTCCTTGCCCGCTCCCCACACACGGGTAAGTCCTCTCCTTGCCCCTCTCTTATCCTTCTCTTTTTTTCTCTCACCTTCCCTTCTCTGTCTCCTCCTCTCCCTCTCGTCTTCTCCATTTCCCTCTCTCTCCTTCTCCCTCTTATTATCTCTCTCTTTCTCTCTCCTCTTATCTTTCCTCTCTTCTTTCTCCTTCTCTATCTCCCTCTTATCCCTCTCCTTCTCTCCTTTTCTCTCTCTCCCTTTTATACCTTTCCTCCACTCCCTCCATCTCTTCCATCTCTCCCTACTTCTCCCTCCTATCTCTTCTCTTCTCTCTCTCTCAGCTTTTCTGTTCTCCTTCTCTATTCTCTCCTTATCCTTGTCCCTATTCTCTCTTCTCTGCCTCTATCCTTCTCTCTCTCTTCGTTCTCCTTTCTCCTAGGTTGTCTACCTCTCTCTCTTCTCTTTCTCTCCTCCCCCTCTTCTTCTTCTCATTTCTCTCACCTTTTCTTTCTATCTCTCTTCCTTCTCTCCCTCTCTCCTTATCCCTTTCTCCTTATGCCACTCTCTTTATCTCTCTCTCCTCTCTCATTCTCCCTCTTCTTCTCTCCCTCCTCTCGCTTTTCCTTTTCTCCCAATCCTTATCTCTCTCCTCGTCCCATTCTGTAGAGCCATTCTCTCTCTCTCTCTCTCTCTCTCTCGTTCTACCCCTCTCTTATCTCCTTCTCTACCACTCTCCTCTCTCATTCTTCCCTCTTCTCTTTCTCTCATCTCCCTTGCCTCATCTCTATCTCCCTCATATTCCCTCTCCTCTCCCTTCCCTCTTATCTCGCTCTTCTTCTTCTTCTTCTCTCCTTATCCTTCTCTCTTCTTCTTCTTCTCTCTCCCCATTTTATCCTTCTTCATCATCCTCTTTCCCTTCTCCTTCTCTCTCTCGTCTCTACCTCTCTCCTTCTCTCCCATTCCTTCACCCCCTCTCCCCTCTACTTTCCTATCCTCCTCTCTCCTTCTCTCTCCCTCTTCACTCCTCCTTCCCTCTCTTCTCTGCCTCTCTTCTCTCCCTCCTTTTCCCTCTTCTCCTTCATTTTCTATCTCCCTCCTCCTTCTCTCGCTCTCTCTCTCCCTTCCTCTCCCTCTTCTCTCCTCCCTCTCCTTTTCTCTCTCTTTCCCTTCTCTATCCTCCCTCCCTCCCTCTCTGCTCTTGTCTATTCTCGTGTTTTCTCTCTCCCTCTTCCTTCTATCTCCTTCTCCTCTCTCTGCTCTTCTTATCCTCTTTTCCCCACTCTCCTTCTCTCTCCCTTCTCTACCTCTCACTCTCGTTCTCCATATCTCTTCTCTCTCTCTCCCTTTCCCTCTCTTTTCTTCTCTCTCTTCCCATTTCTACTCTTCTCTACCACTCTTCTCCTCCTCCTCCCTCTTCTCCTTCTCTCCTTCTCCTTGTTCTACCCCTCACCTTCTCTCTCTTCTCCTTTTCTCACTCTCCCTCTAGATATTCTTTCTCTTCTCCTTCTCTCTCGTTCACTCTCTCCTCATCTTTCTCCTTATCTCTCTTTCCTTCTCTCTCTTTCTCCCTCTCTCCTCCCTTCCTCTTCTCTCTCTCTCTCCTTCTCTCCCTCTCCTCCGCTACCCCTTCTCTCTCCCTCTCCTTCTCTCTCTCCTCTTCTCTCGTTTCCTCCCACCTCTGTTCTCCTTCCCTCTCCCTCTTCCTTATCTCTTCTTCTCTCTCTTTCCTCTTTCCCCATCTCACCTCTTCCCTCTTCTCGTTCCCTATCTCCCTCTTATGCTCTCATTCTCTCCTTATAAGGGTAAGGAGAGAAGGAAGAGACGAGCGAGAGGGAGAGAAAGAGAAGAAGAGAGAGTATAAAGAGAAGAGAAGGAGAGGAGGAGAGGGAAGATGAGAAGGAGAGGGGACTCCTCTCTCTATCTCCTCTTTCCCTTCTTCGCTCCTCTCCCCGTTCTCTCTCTCTCCCTTCTCCCTCTCCTTACCTTCTCTCTCCTTCTCCCTCCTATCCTCTTCTCTTCCCACTACCCTCCTTTCTCTCTCTCGCTTCTCTATTTCCTTATCCCTCTCCTCCACTCCCCTCTCTCGTTTTCTCTCTCCTCCTCTATCTCTCTTGCTTCTCGCCTACTCTATCTCTACTCTCCCTTCTCTATCTCGTTCCCTTCCCCTTCCCTCTTCTCCTCCTTTCCTTCTTTGTCCTCCTCTCATTCTCTTGTTTCCTCTCACCTCCTCTCTTGTTCCCTCTCTCCTTCTTCTTCTCTCTCCCCCTCTTCTCCCTCTCTCTCTCCTCCCCTCTTGTCCTCTCCTTCTCTCTCCCTCCCACCTGCTCTCTCCCTCCTTCTCCGCTCTCTCCTCTTATCCCTCCGTCTCCTCTTGTTCCCTCTCTCTTCTCCTTCTCTCTCTCCTCCCCTCTCTTCTTCTCCTCTCCTTCTCCCTCCTCTTCTCTCTCTCTCCTTTAATCCCTTCATCTCCTCTCCTTTTTCTTATGCAATGCAAAAAGGGAGGTGAGCCTCCATGTGTATATATAGCACAAAGGTGCAGAAATTTACAAATTCGGATTATGCTACTCTGCATAATCGGATACCAAAGCGTGCTAGGTCAGCATTACAAACATGTCTATCCTACCAAAACAAATTAGGCTCCCCACACACGGGTAAGTCCTCTCCTTGCCCCTCTCTTCTCCTTCACTTTTTTTCTCTAACCTTCCCTTCTCTGTTTCCTCCTCTCCCTCTCGTCTTCTCCATTTCCCTCTCTCTCCTTCTCCCTCTTATTATCTCTCTCTTTCTCTCTCCTCTTATCTTTCCTCTCTTCTTTCTCCTTCTCTATCTCCCTCTTATCCCTCTCCTTCTCTCCTTTTCTCTCTCCCTTTTATCCCTTTCCTCCACTCCCTCGTTCTCTTCCTTCTCTCGCTCTCTCCCCCTACTTCTCCCTCCTATCTCTTCTCTTCTCTCTCTCCTCTTTTCTGTTCTCCTTCTCTCTTCTCTCCTTATCCTTGTCCCAATTCTCTCTTCTTTGCCTCTATCCTTCTCTCTCCCTCCGTTCTCCTTTCTCCTAGGTTGTCTACCTCTCTCTCTTCTCTTTCTCTCCTCCCCCTCTTCTTCTTCTCATTTCTCTAACCTTTTCTTTCTCTCTCTCTTCCTTCTCTCCCTCTCTCCCTCTCTCCTTATCCCTTTCTCCTTATGCCACTCTCTTTATCTCTCTCTCCTCTCTCCTTCTCCCTCTTCTTCTCTCCCTCCTCTCGCTTTTCCTTTTCTCCCAATCCTTCTCTCTCTCCTCGTCCCATTCTGTAGAGCCATTCTCTCTCTATCTCTCTCTCACTCTCTCGTTCTACCCCTCTCTTATCTCCTTCTCTACCACTCTCCTCTCCCATTCTTCCCTCTTCTCTTTCTCTCATCTCCCTTGCCTCATCTCTATCTCCCTCATATTCCCTCTCCTCTCCCTTCCCTCTTATCCCGCTCTTCTTCTTCTTCTCTCCTTATCCTTCTCTCTTTTTCTTCTTCTCTCTCCCCATTTTATCCTTCTTCATCATCCTCTTTCCCTTCTCCTTCTCTCTCTCGTCTCTACCTCTCTCCTTCTCTCCCATTCCTTCACCCCTCTCCCCTCTACTTTCCTATCCACCTCTCTCCCTTGTCTCCTTCTCTCTCCCTCTTCTCTCCTCCTTCCCTCTCTTCTCTGCCTCTCTTCTCTCCCACCTTTTCCCTCTTCTCCTTCATTTTCTATCTCCCTCCTTCTCTCGCTCTCTCCCTTCCTCTCCCTCTTCTCTCCTCCCTCTCCTTTTCTCTCTCTTTCCCTTCTCTATCCTCCCTCCCTCTCTGCTCTTGTCTATTCTCGTGTTCTCTCTCTCCCTCTTCCTTCTATCTCCTTCTCCTCTCTCTGCTCTTCTTATCCTCTTTTCC
Source organism: Triglochin maritima (assembly GCA_963682175.1). NCBI lineage: Eukaryota > Viridiplantae > Streptophyta > Magnoliopsida > Alismatales > Juncaginaceae > Triglochin > Triglochin maritima. The sequence goes on from OY821777.1 coordinate 27,154,529, forward strand.
CCACTCTCCTTCTCTCTCCCTTTACTACCTCTCACTCTCGTTCTCCATAACTCTTCTCTCTCTCTCCCTTTCCCTCTCTTTTCTTCTCTCTCTTCCCATTTCTACTCTTCTCTACCACTCTTCTCCTCCTCCTCCCTCTTCTCCTTCTCTCCTTCTCCTTGTTCTACCCCTCACCTTTTCTCTCTTCTCCTTTTCTCACTCTCCCTCTAGATACTCTTTCTCTTCTCCTTCTCTCTCGTTCACTCTCTCCTCATCTTTCTCCTTATCTCTCTTTCCTTCTCTCTCTTTCTCCCTCTCTCCTCCCTTCCTCTTCTCTCTCACTCTCCTCCGCTACCCCTTCTCTCTCCCTCTCCTTCTCTCTCTCCTCTTCTCTCGTTTCCTCCCTCCTCTGTTCTCCTTCCCTCTCCCTCTTCCTTATCTCTTCTTCTCTCTCTTTCCTCTTTCCCCATCTCACCTCTTCCCTCTTCTCGTTCCCTATCTCCCTCGTATGCTCTCATTCTCTCCTTATAAGGGTAAGGAGAGAAGGAAGAGACGAGCGAGAGGGAGAGAAAGAGAAGAAGAGAGAGTATAAAGAGAAGAGAAGGAGAGGAGGAGAGGGAAGATGAGAAGGAGAGGGGACTCCTCTCTCTATCTCCTCTTTCCCTTCTTCGCTCCTCTCCCCGTTCTCTCTCTCCCTTCTCCCTCTCCTTACCTTCTCTCTCCTTCTCCCTCCTATCCTCTTCTCTTCCCACTACCCTCCTTTCTCTCTCTCGCTTCTCTATCTCCTTATCCCTCTCCTCCACTCACCTCTCTCGTTTCCTCTCTCCTCCTCTATCTCTCTTGCTTCTCGCCTACTCTATCTCTACTCTCCCTTCTCTATCTCGTTGCCTTCCCCTTCCCTCTTCTCCTCCTTTCCTTCTCTGTCCTCCTCTCATTCTCTTGTTTCCTCTCACCTCCTCTCTTGTTCCCTCTCTCTCTCCTTCTTCTTCTCTCTCCCCCTCTTCTCCCTCTCTCTCTCCTCCCATCTTGTCCTCTCCTTCTCTCTCCCTCCCACCTGCTCTCTCCCTCCTTCTCCGCTCTCTCCTCTTATCCCTCCGTCTCCTCTCGTTCCCTCTCTCTTCTCCTTCTCTCTCTCCTTCCCTCTCTTCCACTCCGCTCCTTCTCCCTACTCTTCTCTCTCTCCTTTAATCCCTTCATCTCCTCTCCTTTTTCTTATGCAATGCAAAAAGGGAGGCGAGCCTCCATGTGTACATATAGCACAAAGGTGCAGAATTTTAGAAATTCGGATTATGCTACTCTGCATAATCGGATACCAAAGCGTGCTAGGTCAGCATTACAAACATGTCTATCCTACCAAAACAAATTAGGCTCCCCACACACGGGTAAGTCCTCTCCTTGCCCCTCTCTTCTCCTTCTCTTTTTTTCTCTAACCTTCCCTTCTCTGTCTCCTCCTCTCCCTCTCGTATTCTCCATTTCCCTCTCTCTCCTTCTCCCTCTTATTATCTCTCTCTTTCTCTCTCCTCTTATCTTTCCTCTCTTCTTTCTCCTTCTCTATCTCCCACTTATCCCTCTCCTTCTCTCCTTTTCTCTCTCCCTTTTATCCCTTTCCTCCACTCCCTCGTTCTCTTCCTTCTCTTGCTCTCTCCCCCTACTTCTCCCTCCTATCTCTTCTCTTCTCTCTCTCCTCTTTTCTGTTCTCCTTCTCTCTTCTCTCTCCTTATCCTTGTCCCTATTCTCTCTTCTCTGCCTCTATCCTTCTCTCTCTCTCTGTTCTCCTTTGTCCTAGGTTGTCTACCTCTCTCTCTTCTCTTTCTCTCCTCCCCCTCTTCTTCTTCTCATTTCTCTCACCTTTTCTTTCTCTCTCTTCCTTCTCTCCCTCTCTCCCTCTCTCCTTATCCCTCTCTCCTTATGCCACTCTCTTTATCTCTCTCTCCTCTCTCCTTCTCCCTCTTCTTCTCTCCCTCCTCTCACTTTTCCTTTTCTCCCAATCCTTCTCTCTCCTCGTCCCATTCTGTAGAGCCATTCTCTCTCTATCTCTCTCTCTCTCTCGTTCTACCCCTCTCTTATCTCCTTCTCTACCACTCTCCTCTCCCATTCTTCCCTCTTCTCTTTCTCTCATCTCCCTTGCCTCATCTCTATCTCCCTCATATTCCCTCTCCTCTCCCTTCTCTCTTATCCCGCTCTTCTTCTTCTTCTCTCCTTATCCTTCTCTCTTCTTCTTCTTCTCTCTCCCCATTTTATCCTTCTTCATCATCCTCTTTCCCTTCTCCTTCTCTCTCTCGTCTCTACCTCTCTCCTTCTCTCCCATTCCTTCACCCCCTCTCCCCTCTACTTTCCTATCCTCCTCTCTCCCTTGTCTCCTTCTCTCTCCCTCTTCTCTCCTCCTTCCCTCTCTTCTCTGCCTCTCTTCTCTCCCTCCTTTTCCCTCTTCTCCTTCATTTTCTATCTCCCTCCTTCTCTCGCTCTCTCTCTCCCTTCCTCTCCCTCTTCTCTCCTCCCTCTCCTTTTCTCTCTCTTTCCGTTCTCTATCCTCCCTCCCTCTCTGCTCTTGTCTATTCTCGTGTTCTCTCTCTCCCTCTTCCTTCTATCTCCTTCTCCTCTCTCTGCTCTTCTTATCCTCTTTTCCCCACTCTCCTTCTCTCTCCCTTCTCTACCTCTCACTCTCGTTCTCCATATCTCTTCTCTCTCTCTCCCTTTCCCACTCTTTTCTTCTCTCTCTTCCCATTTCTACTCTTCTCTACCACTCTTCTCCTCCTCCTCCCTCTTCTCCTTCTCTCCTTCTCCTTGTTCTACCCCTCACCTTTTCTCTCTTCTCCTTTTCTCACTCTCCCTCTAGATACTCTTTCTCTTCTCCTTCTCTCTCGTTCACTCTCTCCTCATCTTTCTCCTTATCTCTCTTTCCTTCTCTCTCTTTCTCCCTCTCTCCTCCCTTCCTCTTCTCTCTCACTCTCGTTCTCTCCCTCTCCTCCGCTACCCCTTCTCTCTTCCTCTCCTTCTCTCTCTCCTCTTCTCTCGTTTCCTCCCTCCTCTGTTCTCCTTCCCACTCCCTCTTCCTTATCTCTTCTTCTCTCTCTTTCCTCTTTCCCCATCTCACCTCTTCCCTCTTCTCCTTCCCTATCTCCCTCTTATGCTCTCATTCTCTCCTTATAAGGGTAAGGAGAGAAGGAAGAGACGAGCGAGAGGGAGAGAAAGAGAAGAAGAGAGAGTATAAAGAGAAGAGAAGGAGAGGAGGAGAGGGAAGATGAGAAGAAGAGGGGACTCCTCTCTCTATCTCCTCTTTCCCTTCTTCGCTCCTCTCCCCGTTCTCTCTCTCTCCCTTCTCCCTCTCCTTACCTTCTCTCTCCTTCTCCCTCCTATCCTCTTCTCTTCCCACTACCCTCCTTTCTCTCTCTCGCTTCTCTCTCTCCTTATCCCTCTCCTCCACTCACCTCTCTCGTTTCCTCTCTCCTCCTCTATCTCTCTTGCTTCTCGCCTACTCTATCTCTACTCTCCCTTCTCTATCTCGTTCCCTTCCCCTTCCCTCTTCTCCTCCTTTCCTTCTTTGTCCTCCTCTTATTCTCTTGTTTCCTCTCACCTCCTCTCTTGTTCCCTCTCTCCTTTTTTTTGCAAAGCAAAAAGGGAGGCTTGGCCTCGAATGTATTGAAACGCATTTGGAAGATCAAAGGAGAGCTCTCCATCTTCCGCCGCCAACATGGGTATTTTCTCATTCGTTTCTCCATTGTTGAGGACATGAAACTCCCACTAGAGGGTGGACCGTGGATGGTGAGGGGAGCCCCACTTGCCGTCCAACCTTGGTCAAGGATGTTGTGCATGCGACAAGAAAAGGTGACGAAGATACCCATTTGGGTGCGCTTGCCGGAACTTGAGCTGAAATTTTGGTCACCGGAGCTCATCTCCACCATTGCGAGTGTGCTTGGTAGGCCTATTACTCTTGATGAAGACACAAAGCTCCGGAGGTGGCTAGGATTTGCTCGGGTGTGTGTCGAAATTTGTGCCGGTTTTGACTACCCGAGAAAGGTGAAGATGAGGGATGAGGATGGGAACGTTGAAGAGGTGGAGGTGCAATACGAATGGAGACCAAAGTCATGCCCAAAGTGTGCCTCCTTTGGCTACTCGGGTGAGGCTTGTGGCAAGAAGGCCACTCGACGCGAATGGCGGGAAGTTAGTGGAGCACAAGTGGCAAAGCCGCCGGTGAGGAAGGAAAATCCGAAAAAACCAGCCATGTTAATGGACAAACAACACCCATCCGAGGTAGATGGGGATGAGGAGGTGAAGAATGATGCGGGGGAGGAAGGGAAATGCGAAGAATTGGTGGTGGTGGAGCTCGCCGGAGTTGCCGCCGGAGCTGCCGCAGGCCAGGCCACAGGAGGAGGAGGAGGAACGGTCCTCCTGGATGAGGAGGAGGAGGGGGCACGTGAGGGGTCATGTGTGCTAGGGGGACAAGTTCTTCCATGGTTGTTGGAGGGAAAGCAAAAGGAGCCAATGAGGATTTGCCACATCAAAAGAAGAATGGAGAGGAAGCTTTGGCAGCCATGACAGCCACTAGGGAGGCGCCACGTGGAGGGGAGAAGAGGCAAAAGGCTGTTTTCCTTTTTAGGGACCACAATGAGGATAAGGTTGGAAGAGAAATTCAAATGTGTGGGGACCAAAGGCATGTGTGTGCACATGGGGACCATGGAGGAAACAATGGGGACCATGGACCACATGGTGCACTTGGGGACCACGAATTTGAAATGTGGAGGGAAGAGGAGTTTTCTTTGGGCTCTCATTTTGAAGGTGAAAATTTATGTGATGGGCCTTCCCTTGGGCTGAATCGTGGGCTACAATTTGGGCCCATTGGACCACATAGGGGTCATGAAGAAGAGGGGGCAATTCAGGTGGAGAAACTTCATGGAGATACCGGGAGGGAGAAAGCTCGACTACGCTCCCCACCACCCTCGGTGGATCTAGATGAGATATCCCCTCAAGCTGGATTCCAAGGCGTTCGTGAGGCCGCACTAAGGCAACAACGAGCAAAGATTGGGGAGCCAAGTACACCAATACGTGAGGACCTCACGCCGAGTGATATTGAGGAGGCTGCGATCTTTGGCCTTGACCATGCCGAGTATAAACGCCTGAGGGATAAGTTTGAAAGCATGGAGACAGACTACGAAGATCCAGAGGAGTCATGGAGCTATGGCTCGGGGAGTCAAGTCGTGAGAGGCTACCTTGGAAAAGACGAGACGATTCAAAAGAAATCAAAGAAGAAGGAGAAGCGAAGGAAAGGGAGACGATGAGTGAACGAGTGCTATACTCGAGACGTAGGATCTAGGATTTGTTGTTCGATTAGCGCGAGTCGATGTAACGTTTAAATTTTCGCGATATGAACTGCTCAAGCTAGGGTAGTTCCTAGCACTCCATTGTATGCTTTTTTGCATGTACGTTTATTGAGGCATCAATAAATTTAGCGGCTCTGCCGAGACCGCCCTTTTATTTTGCAAAAAAAAGAGAGGAAACGAGGGAGGTGAGTGGAGGAGAGGGATAAGGAGATAGAGAAGCGAGAGAGAGAAAGGAGGGTAGTGGGAAGAGAAGAGGATAGGAGGGAGAAAGAGAGAGAAGGTAAGGAGAGGGAGAAGGGAGGGAGAGAGAACGGGGAGAGGAGCGAAGAAGGGAAAGAGGAGATAGAGAGAGGAGTCCCCTGTCCTTCTCATCTTCCCTCTCCTCCTCTCCTTCTCTTCTCTTTATCCTCTCTCTTCTTCTCTTTCTCTCCTTCTCGCTCATCTCTTCCTTCTCTCCTTATCCTTATAAGGAGAGAATGAGAGCATAAGAGGGAGATAGGGAACGAGAAGAGGGAAGATGAGAGATGGGGAAAGAGGAAAGAGAGCGAAGAAGAGATAAGGAAGAGGGAGAGCGAAGGAGAACAGAGGAGGGAGGAAACGAGAGAAGAGGAGAGAGAGAAGGAGAGAGGAGGGAGAGAAGAGAGAGAAGGGGGAGCGGAGGAGAGGGAGAGAAGGAGAGTGAGAGAGAAGAGGAAGGGAGGAGAGAGGGAGAAAGAGAGAGAAGGAAAGAGAGATAAGGAGAAAGATGAGGAGAGAGTGAACGAGAGAGAAGGAGAAGAGAAAGAGTATCTAGAGGGAGAGGGAGAAAGGAGAAGAGAGAAAATGTGAGGAGTAGAACAAGGAGAATGAGAGAAGGAGAAGAGGGAGGAGGAGGAGAAGAGTGGTAGAGAAGAGTAGAAATGGGAAGAGAGAGAAGAGATATGGAGAACGAGAGTGAGAGGTAGAGAAGGGAGAGAGAAGGACAGTGGAGAAAAGAGGATAAGAAGAGCAGAGAGAGGAGAAGGAGATAGAAGGAAGAGGGAGAGAGAGAACACGAGAATAGACAAGAGCAGAGAGGGAAGGACGATAGAGAAGGGAAAGAGAGAGAAAAGGAGAGGGAGGAGAGAAGAGGGAGAGGAAGGGAGAGAGAGAGCGAGAGAAGGAGGAGGGAGATAGAAAATGAAGGAGAAGAGGGAAGAGGAGGGAGAGAAGAGAAGCAGAGAAGAGAGGGAAGGAGGAGAGAAGAGGGAGAGAGAAGGAGACAAGGGAGAGAGGAGGATAGGAAAGTAGAGGGGAGAGGGCGTGAAGGAATGGGAGGGAAGGAGAGAGGTAGAGATGAGAGAGAGAAGGAGAAGGGAAAGAGGGTGATGAAGAAGGATAAAATGGGGAGAGAGAAGAAGAAGAAGAAGAAGAAGAAGAAGAAGAGAGAAGGATAAGGAGAGAAGAAGAAGGGGAGCGGGATAAGAGGGAAGGGAGAGGAGAGGGAATATGAGGGAGATAGAGATGATGCAAGGGAATTGAGAGAAAGAGAAGAGGGAAGAATGAGAGAGGAGAGTGGTAGAGAAGGAGATAAGAGAGGGGTAGAACGAGAGAGAGAGAGAGAGAGAGAGAGAGAGAGAGAGAGAATGGCTCTACAGAATGGGACGAGGAGAGAGAGAAGGATTGGGAGAAAAGGAGAAGCGAGAGGAGGGAGAGAAGAAGAGGGAGAAGGAGAGAGGAGAGAGATAAAGAGAGTGGCATAAGGAGAAAGGGATAAGGAGAGAGGGAGAGAAGGAAGAGAGAGAAAGAAAAGGTGAGAGAAATGAGAAGGGAGAGAGGAGGACAAGGATAAGGATAATGAGAAGGCAGAGAAGAGGGAAAAGAGAGAAGGTGAAGAAGAAGAGGGGGGAGAGAAGGAGAAGAGAGAGAGGTAGACATCCTAGGAGAAAGGAGAAGGGAGAGAGAGAGAAGGATAGAGGCAGAGAAGAGAGAATAGGGACAAGGATAAGGAGAGAAGAGAGAAGGAGAACAGAAAAGAGGAGCGAGAGAAGAGAAGAGATAGGAGGGAGAAGTAGGGAGAGAGAGCGAGAGAAGGAAGAGAAGGAGGGAGTGGAGGAAAGGGATAAGAGGGAGAGAAAAAGGAGAGAAGGAGAGGGATAAGAGGGAGATAGAGAAGGAGAAAGATAAGAGGAGAGAGAAAGAGAAAGATAATAAGAGGGAGAAGGAGAGAGAGGGAAATTGAGAAGACGAGAGGGAGAGGAGGGAGAGGAGGAGACAGAGAAGGGAAGGTGAGAGAAAAAAAGAGAGGGAGAAGAGAGGGGCAAGGAGAGGAGATGAAGGGATTAAAGGAGAGAGAGAAGAGGAGGGAGAGGAGAGGAAGAGAGGGGAGGAGAGAGAGAAGGGGAAGAGAGAGGGAACGAGAGGAGACGGAGGGATAAGAGGAGAGAGCGGAGATGGAGGGAGAGAGAAGGAGAGGACAAGAGGGGAGGAGAGAGGGAGAAGAGGGGGAGATAGAGAAGAAGGAGAGAGGGAACAAGAGAGGAGGTGAGAGGAAACAAGAGAATGAGAGGAGGACAAAGAAGTAAAGGAGGAGAAGAGCGAAGGGGAAGGGAACGAGATAGAGAAGGGAGAGTAGAGATAGAGTAGGAGAGAAGCAAGAGAGATAGAGGAGGAGAGAGGAAACGAGAGAGGTGAGTGGAGGAGAGGGATAAGGGTATAGAGAAGCGAGAGAGAGAAAGGAGGGTAGTGGGAAGAGAAGAGGATAGGAGGGAGAAAGAGAGAGAAGGTAAGGAGAGGGAGAAGGGAGGGAGAGAGAACGGGGAGAGGAGCGAAGAAGGGAAAGAGGAGATAGAGAGAGGATTCCCCTGTCCTTCTCATCTTCCCTCTCCTCCTCTCCTTCTCTTCTCTTTATCCTCTCTCTTCTTCTCTTTCTCTCCTTCTCGCTCATCTCTTTCTTCTCTCCTTATCCTCATAAGGAGAGAATGAGAGAGCATAAGAGGGAGATAGGGAACGAGAAGAGGGAAGAGGAGAGATGGGGAAAGAGGAAAGAGAGAGAAGAAGAGATAAGGAAGAGGGAGAGCGAAGGAGAACAGAGGAGGGAGGAAACGAGAGAAGAGGAGAGAGAGAAGGAGAGAGGAGGGAGAGAAGAGAGAGAAGGGGGAGCGGAGGAGAGGGAGAGAAGGAGAGTGAGAGAGAAGAGGAAGGGAGGAGAGAGGGAGAAAGAGAGAGAAGGAAAGAGATATAAGGAGAAAGATGAGGAGAGAGTGAACGAGATAGAAGGAGAAGAGAAAGAGTATCTAGACGGAGAGTGAGGAAAGGAGAAGAGAGAAAAGGTGGGGGGTAGAACAAGGAAAAGGAGAGAAGGAGAAGAGGGAGGAGGAGGAGGAGAAGAGTGGTAGAGAAGAGTAGAAATGGGAAGAGAGAGAAGAAAAGAGAGGAAAGGGAGAGAGAGAAGAGATATGGAGAACGAGAGTGAGAGGTAGAGAAGGGAGAGAGAAGGACAGTGGAGAAAAGGGGATAAGAAGAGCAGAGAGAGGAGAAGGAGATAGAAGGAAGAGGGAGAGAGAGAACACGAGAATAGACAAGAGCGGAGAGGGAGGGAGGATAGAGAAGGGAAAGAGAGAGAAAAGGAGAGGGAGGAGAGAAGAGGGAGAGGAAGGGAGAGAGAGAGAGCGAGAGAAGGAGGAGGGAGATAGAAAATGAAGGAGAAGAGGGAAGAGGAGGGAGATAAGAGAGGCAGAGAAGAGAGGGAAGGAGGAGAGAAGAGGGAGAGAGAAGGAGACAATGGAGAGAGGAGGATAGGAAAGTAGAGGGGAGAGGGGGTGAAGGAATGGGAGGGAAGGAGAGAGGTAGAGACGAGAGAGAGAAGGAGAAGGGAAAGTGGATGATGAAGAAGGATAAAATTTGGAAAGAAGAAGAAGAAGAAGAAGACGAGAGAAGGATAAGGAGAGAAGAAGAAGGGGAGAGGGATAAGAGGGAACCCTTTTTCGTCACATACAAATGGGGAAGGGTTTCAACCAATGGAACAAGAGATGAGTGGAGGGGCAAAAGGAAGTGGAAGTTTGGCTCACCTAATGGGACAAAAGGTGAGTGGAGGGGCTGAGGTGAGTGGGGAGTTGCATCTCATCCATGTGTTAGGGGAGGTAGAATCCGAAATTGAGGGTGCACCAAAGGTTTGTGGAAGTTTGCATGGAAAGAGTGTGCATGGGGCGTGTGGATCCATGGAAAGACGTGCTTTTGATGTGGGGAAGGAAAATGCAATGCATGGGAGGATGAAGGTGTCGCATGCATCACCATGCAAGACCCCTACGACTTTGTGCTCTCCAAATAAATATGATGTGTTGGCCTCATGTGGGGAGGAAAGTGTGCACGAAAAAGAAGGCGGAAGGATGGAGGAGGTGGTTTCTAGTGGAATGGAAGTCGGCTTGGCAAGCATATTGCACTCCCCCCATCTTCGGTTGATGTAGAGAATGCCTCTCCTCCGGACACATTTAGGCATGTGCGAGAAGGTGAACTGGTGAAACGAAAGAAAGCAAGCAAGGGTATGAAGGGACCTCAGTCCCCTCCACCACAATCATGAAGCTACTTTGTTGGAACGTGCGGGGTGCCAATCTCTCGGGGCGCACGCATACGTTTCGTAGCAAAATAAGACGAGAGAATCCGGATGTGGTTTGCTTTGTTGAGCACAAAGTGAAGAGCGGTAAACTCCCAAATTTTGCACGTGCGGTGTGGGGAAATGGGAGGTGGTGCACGAATAATGATGTGTGTCCATGTGGTCGAATCATAATCATATGGAAGGAGGAGGTGATAAAGATGGAACGACAAAGCGCATCAAGTCAATATATTCAAATGAGAGGGGAAGTATGCGCAAATGGGGTCAATGTGGATCTTTTTGTCATCTATGCTGCAAACAACTACTTTGAGAGGAGAAGATTGTGGGAGGATGTTAAAGCTAGTCGGCCACCTATGGACACCCCTTGGTTGGTGGTAGGTGATTTTAATTGTATTCGGTGGGATCACGAAAAGAGTGGAGGCGGGGGGTTCAATTTGAGGGCCATGAAGGACTTCAATGAGTTCATTGAGGAATCCGAGTTGTTGGAGGTGCGCACGGTTGGGGAGGAGTTTACTTGGTCTAATTCGTCGAGGGGAGTGGGACGAATCGAGACACGGATTGATCGAGCGTTGTGCTCCAAGGAATGGGTGGAGTGCTTTCCGGAATGCTTTTGCACGGTTGGGGAAAATGAACTAAGTGATCACCGACCATTGGTGGTTAGATGTCACCATGAGGGCGTGAAGAAAAAGAAGGTGTTCCGGTTTGTGAATGCATGGACAAGAGAGGATGACTTTCTTGACGTCGTCCGGAAAGCATGGGGAGTGTATGTGGAAGGCACACCAATGTTCAAAGTGGTGGCCAAGCTTGATGAGGTTAGAGAGGCGCTAAAAAATTGGGCTAAAGAGAAATTCGGAAATACGAACGAATGGGCAAGCAAGGCGAGGGAGGCACTTGAGGAAGTTAGGAGAAAACTCATGGTGGATCCAACCTCGACTAGTCTTGTGGCTCAAGAACAAGCATGCATAGAAGACTTCACACGAGCTTTGTCCTTTGAGGAGTCACTTGTGCGACAAAAGTCACGAATCCAATGGTTGAGTGAAGGTGACTCCAACTCTCGGTTCTTCCATGCAACTTTGCGTGTACGAAGGGCGATCAATACTATAAGATGGTTGAGGAGGGGGGCGAGGTGATTGAAGAGGAGGGTGCCATCCGGGAGGCGTTTCGGAATCAATTTGCTAAGCTCTTCTCCAACCGAGCCCCAACGACCCCATTATTTCCTAACGTTTGTTTCCCTTGTCTTACTAGGTCCGAGGGTGACTTCCTCACCCATGCCGTGTCAGAGGAGGAGTTGGAAGGGGTGGTGATGAGAAGCAATGATGATAAGGCACCGGGGCCGGATGGTTTCAATGCACGATTTTTTAAAGCCTCTTGGTCGGTGATAAAGAAGGAGGTGTTCAATGGTGTTGCATCCGCAATGAGGGACATGAAGATTCTCAAACGTCTCAACTACACGTCCATAACGCTTATACCGAAGAAGACTACTCCCAAGTGCGTTGGTGACTATAGGCCCATCTCCTTATGCAATATGCTATACCGGTTCATGTCGAAGAATATGGCAAATCGCTTGAAGAATCTCTTGCCACGTTTAGTAGGAGAGGAGCAAAGCGCGTTTGTCAAGGGGCGCAACATTGGGGACAATATCCTCTTGGCACATGAGTTGTGCCATAATATGCACCTTGACGTGGGAAGGGGACGTATGTGCCTACAACTTGACCTTAGGAAGGCATACGATTCACTTTCTTGGGACTTCTTGGATGCGGTTCTTGAACGCTTTGCTTTTCCCTCGAAATGGAGAAGGTGGGTGAAGGCTTGTGTGAGAGCATCCTTTGTGGTAAACGTGAATGGCAAGAATTCAAATTCATTTGTGGCAACCAACGGGCTTAGGCAAGGGGACCCGATGGCACCTTACCTCTTCGTACTTAGCATGGAGGTCCTTAGTACCCTTATAAAGGAGGAGGTGGCTGCCGGTCGACTCACCCCACTAAGGTGTGGAAGAGAACGGGTGTCCCATCTCTTATTTGCCGATGATGTGATGATTTTCGCCGAAGCTACAAAGGAGAATGCGGTCACCATTAAGCGCATCATGGACAACTTTGGAGCTATGCCGGGCCTTAAACTAAATACAGAGAAGAGCAACCTATTCTTGGGAGGGGACCATAAGGATAAAGAATGGATCGCTCAATTTCTTCAAATGAAACCGGCGGTCCTACCGGTTAGGTACCTTGGATTACCTTTGATATCATCCCGTTTGAGTAAGAGATATTGCCAAAGCCTTGTGGAGAAGGTGAGGGCCAAGTTAAGTGAGTGGAGGAGAGGACTTCTTTCTATGGCAGGACGGGTGGAGTTGGTTAGGAGTGTACTTGTCTCCTTTAGTGTATTTTGGACCTCGGCCTTCTACATGCCACGAAGCATCTTGCATGAGATTGAGCGTATCATGAAACACTTCATTTGGGGGGGGGGGGGGAGAAAAGAAGATGGTGCTTGTTGCGTGGAAGGATATATGCACTACAAAGCTCGAGGGTGGGCTTGGCCTTCGTCGACTCACCGAGTGGAATGATGCCGGGTTGATGCGTTTATTTTGGTTGGTTGCGTCAAACCAGCCATCACTTTGGGTGAGGGCCATCCGAAGCAAGTATTTACGCAACAAGAGTGTATGGCATGCTCGACCACCAACTAGTTGCTCTTGGGCTTGGAGAGGCATACTACGACTCCAAGCTAGAGCACGGGATACATTCTTTTTTGAGATTGGGGACGGCACAAATGTGCACTTCTTTGAGGACCCTTGGTGTGGGAGGCCCTTCATTTGCGAGGAGCAAGGCTCTAGGTTCCAATATGATATGGGGGTACCCATGGACACACGGGTATCTCACTTTTTGGAAGAGGATGGATGGAGGCTGCCATTCCCTAAGTCTATCTTCATGGAGGAACTTTGGGAAAGGGTGCGAGGCATAAAGATTACGGGGGGAGAGGTCGTGCTTTGTTGGGAGGAAATTAGAAGGAAGGCCTTCTCCCTTAAGGCCGCAAGGAGCTTAGTTCGAAGAGAGGGGCCACACGTGGGCTGGTCCCATGGGGTGTGGCACCCTCTTGCCATACCTCGAGTCTCCTTATGTTTGTGGAGAGCCATGAGAAGCCGGCTCCCTACTATGGATTTACTTTGGGCACGACATACACATGTGATCTCCCGGTGTGCGCTTTGCATGTGTGCGGGCGAGAGTGTGGAGCATCTATTTTGGGAGTGTAGCTTCTCAAAACAAGTGTGGCATGGAATTCTTTAAGTATTGCGGATCCGCGGATTGGGACATGCTGAAATTCATGAAGAACTAGAAAGGATCACATTGGCTTCAAGGAGTACGTTGGACAAGCACATGGCACGACTAGCATATGGTAGCACAATTTACCTACTTTGGCAAGAAAGGAATATGCGTGTGATGGAGGGGCAGCAAAGACCGGCGTCCATTGTAATACATAACATCAAGGAGATGGTGCGATTAAAGGCCATGGTGAGCAAGCGAAATGATCATATAGTGTGCGAAGAGATTAAAGTGAGCTGGTTGTAATATGACTTACCCGTGTGTGGGGAGCATAATGTATTGTTTCTTTTGATAGGATAGACACGTTTCTAATGCGGAATTAGCATGAATTTGTATCCGATTATGCATACTAGCATAATCCGAATTTGTAATTTTCAGCACTTGTGTGCTATATATACACATGGAGGCTCGCCTCACTTTTTGCCTTGCAAAAAAAAAGAGAAGGAGAAGAGAGGGGCAAGGAGAGGCGATGAAGGGATTAAAGGAGAGAGAGAAGAGGAGGGAGAGGAGAGGAAGAGAGGGGAGGAGAGAGAGAAGGAGAAGAGAGAGGGAACGAGAGGAGACAGAGGGATAAGAGGAGAGAGCAGAGAAGGAGGGAGAGAGAAGGAGAGGACAAGATGGGAGGAGAGAGGGAGAAGAGGGGGAGAGAGAGAAGAAGAAGGAGAGAGGGAACAAGAGAGGAGGTGAGAGGAAACACGAGAATGAGAGGAGGACAGAGAAGGAAAGGAGGAGAAGAGGGAAGGGGAAGGGAACGAGATAGAGAAGGGAGAGTATAGATAGAGTAGGAGAGAAGCAAGAGAGATAGAGGAGGAGAGAGGAAACGAGAGAGGTGAGTGGAGGAGAGGGATAAGGAGATAGATAAGCGAGAGAGAGTAAGGAGGGTAGTGGGAAGAGAAGAAGATAGGAGGGAGAGGAGATAGAAGGTAAGGATAGGGAGAAGGGAGAGAGAGAGAACGGGGAGAGGAGCGAAGAAGGGAAAGAGGGGATAGAGAGAGGAGTCCCCTCTCCTTCTCATCTTCCCTCTCCTCCTCTCCTTCTCTTCTCTTTATCCTCTCTCTTCTTCTCTTTCTCTCCTTCTCGCTCATCTCTTCCTTCTCTCCTTATCCTTATAAGGAGAGAATGAGAGCATAAGAGGGAGATAGGGAACGAGAAGAGGGAAGAGGAGAGATGGGGAAAGAGGAAAGAGAGAGAAGAAGAGATAAGGAAGAGGGAGAGCGAAGGAGAACAGAGGAGGGAGGAAACGAGAGAAGAGGAGAGAGAGAAGGAGAGAGGAGGGAGAGAAGAGAGAGAAGGGGGAGCGGAGGAGAGGGAGAGAAGGAGAGTGAGAGAGAAGAGGAAGGGAGGAGAGAGGGAGGAAGAGAGAGAAGGAAAGAGATATAAGGAGAAAGATGAGGAGAGAGTGAACGAGATAGAAGGAGAAGAGAAAGAGTATCTAGAGGGAGAGTGAGGAAAGGAGAAGAGAGAAAAGGTGGGGGGTAGAACAAGGAAAAGGATAGAAGGAGAAGAGGGAGGAGGAGGAGAAGAGGGACGAGGAGGAGAAGAGTGGTAGAGAAGAGTAGAAATGGGAAGAGAGAGAAGAAAAGAGAGGAAAGGGAGAGAGAGAGAAGAGATATGGAGAACGAGAGTGAGAGGTAGAGAAGGGAGAGAGAAGGACAGTGGAGAAAGGAGGATAAGAAGAGCAGAGAGAGGAGAAGGAGATAGAAGGAAGAGGGAGAGAGAGAACACGAGAATAGACAAGAGCAGAGAGGGAGGGAGGATAGAGAAGGGAAAGAGAGAGAAAAGGAGAGGGAGGAGAGAAGAGGGAGAGGAAGGGAGAGAGAGAGCGAGAGAAGGAGGAGGGAGATAGAAAATGAAGGAGAAGAGGGAAGAGGAGGGAGAGAAGAGAGCCAGAGAAGAGAGGGAAGGAGGAGAGAAGAGGGAGAGAGAAGGAGACAAGGGAGAGAGGAGGATAGGAAAGTAGAGGGGAGAGGGGGTGAAGGAATGGGAGGGAAGGAGAGAGGTAGAGACGAGAGAGAGAAGGAGAAGGGAAAGAGGATGATGAAGAAGGATAAAATGGGGAGAGAGAAGAAGAAGAAGAAGAAGAAGAGAGAAGAAGAAGGGGAGCGGGATAAGAGGGAAGGGAGAGGAGAGAGAGGGAATATGAGGGAGATAGAGATGATGCAAGGGAGATGAGAGAAAGAGAAGAGGGAAGAATGAGAGAGGAGAGTGGTAGAGGAGATAAGAGAGGGGTAGAACGAGAGAGAGAGAGAGAGAGAGAGAGAGAGAGAGAATGGCTCTACAGAATGGGACGAGGAGAGAGAGAAGGATTGGGAGAAAAGGAGAAGCGAGAGGAGGGAGAGAAGAAGAGGGAGAAGGAGAGAGGAGAGAGAGATAAAGAGAGTGGCATAAGGAGAAAGGGATAAGGAGAGAGGGAGAGAAGGAAGAGAGAGAGAGAAAGAAAAGGTGAGAGAAATGAGAAGGGAGAGAGGAGGAGAAGGATAAGGATATTGAGAAGGCAGAGAAGAGGGAAATGAGAGAAGGTGAAGAAGAAGAGGGGGGAGAGAAGGAGAAGAGAGAGAGGTAGACAGCCTAGGAGAAAGGAGAAGGGAGAGAGAGAGAAGGAGGGAGAGAGCGAGAGAAGGAACAGAAGGAGGGAGTGGAGGAAAGGGATAAGAGGGAGAGAGAAAATGAGAGAAGGAGAGGTATAAGAGGGAGATAGAGAAGGAGAAAGAAGAGAGGAAAGATAAGAGGAGAGAGAAAGAGAGAGATAATAAGAGGGAGAAGGAGAGAGAGGGAAATGGAGAAGACGAGAGAGAGAGGAGGAGACAGAGAAGGGAAGGTGAGAGAAAAAAGAAGAAGGAGAAGAGAGGGGCAAGGAGAGGAGATGAAGGGATTAAAGGGGAGAGAGAAGAGGAGGGAGAGGAGAGGAAGAGAGGGGAGGAGAGAGAGAAGGAGAAGAGAGAGGGAACGAGAGGAGACGGAGGAATAAGAGGAGAGAGCGGAGAAGGAGGGAGAGAAAAGGAGAGGACAAGAGGGGAGGAGAGAGGGAGAAGAGGGGGAGAGAGAGAAGAAGAAGGAGAGAGGGAACAAGAGAGGAGGTGAGAGGAAACAAGAGAATGAGAGGAGGACAGAGAAGGAAAGGAGGAGAAGAGGGAAGGGGAAGGGAATGAGATAGAGAAGGAAGAGTAGAGATAGAGTAGGAGAGAAGCAAGAGAGATAGAGGAGGAGAGAGGAAACGAGAGAGGTGAGTGGAGGAGAGGGATAAGGAGATAGAGAAGCGAGAGAGAGAAAGGAGGGTAGTGGGAAGAGAAGAGGATAGGAGGGAGAAGGAGAGAGAAGGTAAGGAGAGGGAGAAGGGAGAGAGAGAGAGAACGGGTAGAGGAGCGAAGAAGGAAAGAGGAGATAGAGAGAGGAGTCCCCTCTCCTTCTCATCTTCCCTCTCCTCCTCTCCTTCTCTTCTCTTTATCCTCTCTCTTCTTCTCTTTCTCTCCTTCTCGCTCATCTCTTCCTTCTCTCCTTATCCTCATAAGGAGAGAATGAGAGCATAAGAGGGAGATAGGGAACGAGAAAAGGGAAGAGGAGAGATGGGGAAAGAGGAAAGAGAGAGAAGAAGAGATAAGGAAGTGGGAGAGCGAAGGAGAACAGAGGAGGGAGGAAACGAGAGAAGAGGAGAGAGAGAAGGAGAAGGTGAGAGAAATGAGAAGAGAGAGAGGAGGAGAAGGATAAGGATAATGAGAAGGCAGAGAAGAGGGAAAAGAGAAAAGGTGAAGAAGAAGAAGAAGAAGAGGGGGGAGAGAAGGAGAAGAGAGAGAGGTAGACAGCCTAGGAGAAGGGAGAGAGAGAAGGATAGAGGCAGAGAAGAGAGAATAGGGACAAGGATAAGGAGAGAAGAGAGAAGGAGAACAAAAAAGAGGAGAGAGAGAGAAGAGAAGAGATAGGAGGGAGAAGTAGGGAGAGAGAGCGAGAGAAGGAAGAGAAGGAGGGGGTGGAGGACAGGGATAAGAAGGAGAGAGAAAAGGAGAGAAGTAGAGGGAGAGAGAAGGAGGCAGAGAGGAGAGAAGGAGAGGTATTGAAGGAGAAAAGTAGGAGAGAGAAGCTCTGGGGAGACATGGGCGATTCTAGGGGTTTTTGGGGTCGTTTTCTTCGTTTTTCCATCTAAAACCTTCGTTTTTTCACTCTTTTGGTGCGTTTTCTTCGTTCTTCTCTAGCTATGACGTGTGGGGGAGATGGTGGCATGGTTTTGCATCTCCAACATGCGCAAAAGGTGGGTGGAGAGGCCATGTTGGGTGAGGCCTCGGGAAAGGAGGGTGCAATGGGTGATGCACCACTTATTCCTAAGAAGTGGACGGATCTTTTCACATCCACATCAAGGGCATCTACGGCCTTGGAGTTTGTGGAGCCGATGGTGAAGGAGGGGGTTCGTATGGGCCATTGTTCACGTGAAGAGGTGGTGGATGCTCTCAATAGGTGGGACAAAGTTCTTCTTGGATATTTTGTTGATTTTCGGCCTCATCTCCCCACCCTTGAGAGATTCTTGCCACGTTTGTGGAAGTTGTCCGGTGGTTTGGAGGTCATTCGGCGCAAGGAGGGCTTCTTGTTGTTTCGCTTCACCACGATGAAAGATTTAGAGATGGTTCTCGAAAATGGGCCATGGTTTGTTCGAGGAACACCGCTTGTGGTGCAAAGGTGGACTCCATCGACGGTGATGAGGCGTGCATCCATGTCTACGGTTCCTATATGGGTACGTATGCCGGAGCTTGATCTTAGGTTTTGGTCTTCAAAAAATCTTAGTATCATTGCAAGTGTTATGGGAAGACCACTCTACATGGACGAAAATACGGCTTTGGGTAGAAGGTTGGCGTATGCACGTGTGTGTGGAGGTGCCATGTACGTTTGATTACCCTCCAATGGTTCGAGTGCAAATTGAAGGAGGAGAGGTGGAGGAAATTGCAATAGAGTATGAATGGAGGCTAGGCTATTGTGATGAGTGCAAGGAGTTTGGTCACGTTCATGAGAAGTGCCCGAGGAGAGCAAAAGGAGAAAATCATGCTGGAGTGGGTGTGAAGGGAAAGAGGAAGGAATGGGTGGTAGTTGGAAGGAAAGGAAGGGAAGTGGGTGGTTCCGATGATCTAGGAGGCGAGGGAGGGGTGATGGGCGTCGAAGACAAGGAAAATTTGGTGGTAGTTGAGCTCGCCGGAGTTGGGGCGGCTGCTGGCGCCGGCTCACCGGAGATGGCTGGTCAGGGAGTCGGAGGGGAGGTGTATGCCGGAGTTGGACCAAGTGGGAATGAGCAAGGGGGACAAAAAGCAAAAGAAGGGGGACAAATTATGAAAAAGCAAAAGGGTGTCATAAAAGGTTCTAAGGTGTGCTTTGTGGAAGAGCCAATCATAGGGGTGGAATTCAAAAATCATGGGGGGACCAAAAGTGCCTTGCAAGAGAAAGAAACAAACAAGGAGGTGACACTTGGCATGGTTAAGAGAAGAGATTGGAGTTATGCTCTAGTGAGGGAATTAAAAATGGGAGTGGAAATTTATGTGGGGTTGTGGTGGATGAGGAGGTGTCACGTGATTTTGAGGAGAGGGAATTGCATATTTCTCATGTAAAGGACGGCTGGATTGCACCAAGAAAATTGGTGCGTCAACTAGAGGAGGGGTTACCTAGTGTGGAGTGTGACCTTGGAGAAGCACCGAGTAAGGGCCGGTTTGAAGTGTTGAGTGGATTGGAGGATGTGGGTTTTTTTGACGAAGAGGAGGGTGAAGGAAAGGTGGAGAAGCAAAGAATGGTTGCAAGGGTTTCCTCTCCACCTCCTTCGGTGGACCTTGAATCCATTTCTCCACAACCCGAGGCATTCAAAGCTATACGCGCGAAGGTGGGGGCACAACAAAAGGCAATGCGAGGCGAAAAGGGACCCCGGTCCCCTACACCAAAATCATGATAGTCTTAGTATGGAATGTGCGCGGCGCAAATCTCCCCGACCGAGCACACATGATAAGGGGGAAAATAAAGGAAGTTAAGGCGGATGTGGTATGTATTGTGGAGCACAAGGTGAAGACAAAGAAGTTGGATCGATTTCGGAGATCAATTTGGGGACAACAACAATGGGCTGCAAATAATATAATTGTGGATTCGGGTCGGATTTTAGTTATGTGGAATGATAGCAAAGTGGATCTCCGGGTTACATGGGAATCGACTCAAATGGTGCAACTTGAAGGAAATGATTTGGTGAGTGGAAAGGTGATTGTGTTGACAATGGTGTATGGTGCAAATGGACATGTTGAAAGACGAGCACTTTGGGAGGATCTTGGGAGAGCGGCACCAGGTGATGACACTCCTTGGCTTGTATGTGGTGATTTCAATTGCATTAGGAAGGGGAGTGAGAAGAAGGGAGGAGCGGGGCTGAATATGACGGCCATGGCTGAATTCAACACTTGTATCGATCGTCTACAACTTTTGGAGGCACCATCAACGGGGGACGAGTTCACTTGGACAAATTCCTCATGAGGAGAAGCTTGTATTGAGACACGTATCGACCGGATGCTCATTTCACATGCATGGATAGCTGAATTTCCGGAGTCTTTTTATGAAGTGGGAGGGAAGGACTTGAGTGACCATGTGCCTCTTGTCATGAATACGGAGAAGATGGGGGTGAAAGAAAGGCTCGAATGTTTCGTTTTCAGAATTTTTGGGCTGAGCATGAGGACTTTTTAAATGTGGTGGGCACGGCTTGGTCTACTCTTGTGGAAGGCACACCCATGTTTCGAGTGGTTGCAAAATTAGAGGAAGTCAAGAAGGCTTTAAAGAAGTGGAGTGGGTCTACTTTTGGTAATGTGGAGCAAAGAGTGGTGGAAGCTAGGCACGCCCTTGAGGTGGTGCGGCTTAAGAGAAGGGAGGAACCTGACGAGGCGAGTCTATTAGAATCGGAAATTGAGTGCAAGAATGGCCTAAACGAAGCACTAGTTCGAGAAGAATCCATTGTGAGACAAAAATCGAGGGTGAGATGGTTACGAGAAGGAGACCGAAACTCTAGATTTTTCCATGCTTCCCTTAGAGTGAGGAGAGCCACCAATCATGTGAGGCGAGTGTTAGTGGAGGGAGTGGCCATTGAAAGTGAGATAGATATTCGTGAGGCGTTTCGGCGCCGTTACTCTAACTTGTTTGCTAATGGTTTTCAGGTAGGAAGCATAGATCCAACCCTTGAGTTACCACAACTTGAGGGGGTGGAAGCAAACGACCTCATCAAGGCTGTCACTATGGAAGAGCTAGACAGGGTTGTGATGCACTCAAATGTGGACAAGGCGCCGGGTCCCGACGGCTTCAATGCCAAATTCTTCAAGGCATCTTGGTCGTGTGTGAAGCATGACTTGTTCAAGGCGGTGGACTCGTTCGTGAGAAATGGAAAACTCCTTGCGCAAATCAACTATACTTCCATCACGGTTATACCAAAGAAGTCTACGCCACAATCGATCGACGATTACCGCCCTATATCTCTTTGCAATATGATGTACCGCTACCTCTCAAAGGTCTTGGCTTGTAGGCTGAAGAAGGTGCTTCCTCGGTTGGTTGGTGAGTCTCAAAGTGCATTTGTGAGTGGCCGGAGGATCAGCGACAACATCCTTCTCGCTCATGAGATTTGTCACAACATGCATTTGGAGAGAGGACATGGGAGAATGTGTCTAAAGTTGGATCTGAGGAAAGCGTATGACTCGATCTCGTGGTCTTTCCTTGAAGAAGTGCTCCAAAGATTTGGGTTCCCGAGCAAGTGGAGGAAGTGGATCATGGCTTGTGTTCGTGCATCTTTTGTGGTCACAGTGAATGGAGCAAATTCAAAAGCTTTTCGAGCAACAAATGGCCTTAGGCAAGGTGACCCTCTTGCGCCATATTTATTTGTACTTTGCATGGAAGTTCTAAGTAGTATGATTACAAAGGAAGTTGAAGAAGGAACACTTGAGCCGGCAAGATGTGGTGATGTCTGAGTTTCCCACCTTCTATTCGCCGATGATGTGATGGTTTTTGCAAAGGCTACAAGGGCTAACGCAAGAGTCATCAAGAGAATCCTTGAGAGCTTCTCCTCTACGTCCGGGCTGCAACTTAACACATCGAAGAGTCAAGTTTTTATGGGAGGCGATGCGACACATGGGGCATGGATTTGCGAGCACTTGGGAATGGAGCGAGTTGCCTTTCCGGTTCTATACTTGGGACTCCCCTTGTTCTCGGCTAGACTTGGGCGAATCCATTGTGTGGACTTAGTTGAGAAGGTGAGAGCACGGTTGAGCACATGAAAGAGGAATTTTCTATCAATGGCGGGACGAGTGGAGTTGATTAGGAGTGTGATCACGTCAATGAGTATCTATTGGACCTCCGCTTTCTTGGTGCCTAGAAGTGTCTTACATGAGGTGGAGCGGCTTATGGTCCATTTTGTTTGGGGAGGTGAGAAGAAGTGGGTGGCCGTGGCGTGGAAGGATATTTGTACACCCAAAATGGAAGGTGGCTTGGGGCTTCGGCGACTAGTTGATTGGAATACCGCCGGGATGATGCGGTTATTTTGATTGGTGGTGGAAAATGATCAATCCTTGTGGGTTAGATGCATTCGGCGGAAGTACATGCGAAATGGGAGTATTTGGCTTGCTCGACCCCCGTCATCATGTTCGTGGGCATGGAGGGGCCTCTTGAGTGTCCGAGAACAAGTGAAGGAAAAGATTCAATACCAAGTGGGAGATGGGACAAGTATTCGGTTCTTCCTTGATCCTTGGTGTGGTATACCATTGCTTAGCCGACCGGAGGGTGAGAGATTACACTATGATATGGGTGTGCCAAAGGACACTTGGGTGTCATATTTCATTCGAGGGGGAGAATGGAGTCTCCCATACCCAAGGTCGTCGGAAATGATCGAGTTGTGGCCACATATTTTGGGGATTAAAATCCATGGAGGACGGGATAAACCCGTGCGTGTAGGGGCCACGACCGAAAAATTCACCATGCGTGAGGCATGGACATGGGTTCTCAAAAGAAAGGAGGAAGTGAGGTGGACGCGAGTAGTGTGGCACAAGCACCACGTTCCAAAATTCTCTTTCACTTTGTGGCGGGCACTAAGAGGAAGGTTGATGACGAAGTGCTTGATGAGACAAAGAGGGGCGAAATATGATACCACATGTGTCCTTTGCAAAACGGGAGTGGAAGATATGACCCATTTGTTTTGGGCTTGTGATTTCACTCGACAAGTATGGCACCAAGTCCGTTTCGGTATGCCTTTGCACCGCACCATCAAAGAGTCCTTGGAGGCTGAAGCTATTGGGATACTTGGAGCCCATTGGACGGGTTTGGAGAGGGATATCATGAGCTTAGCATTGAGTGCGGTGGTGCACGAGTGTTGGATGGAAAGAAATAGACGTATCTTTGAGGATGAGGAGAAAAGATCAAAGGAGGTTGCGGAAATCGCAAAAGAGGCGGTAAGGGTTATGGGGGTGGACATAAAGGCAATCAAAGAAGACCCCGAAAAGTTGAAGACTTTTGAAGACTTTTGGCGAAATTCCATGAGTGCGAATAATATATAGGACGTAGGAAAGCGTAGAATTTTGTAGCCCATTGGGCGAGATAGAAGGAGAGTATGTTAGTGGCTGGATGTGCACCTTTTATGTTCCGCAAACTTCAGCTTTAAATTTCGGTAGGATGTAATTTTACACACATACTTAATAGAATTTAGAGGCCAAGCCTCCCTTTTGCTTTGCAAAAAAAAGGGATAAGAGGAGAGAGCGGAGAAGGAGGGAGAGAAAAGGAGAGGACAAGAGGGGAGGAGAGAGGGAGAAGAGGGGGAGAGAGAGAAGAAGAAGGAGAGAGGGAACAAGAGAGGAGGTGAGTGGAAACAAGAGAATGAGAGGAGGACAGAGAACGAAAGGAGGAGAAGAGGGAAGGGGAAGGGAACGAGATAGAGAAGGGAGAGTAGAGATAGAGTAGGAGAGAAGCAAGAGAGATAGAGGAGGAGAGAGGAAACGAGAGAGGTGAGTGGAGGAGAGGGATAAGGAGATAGAGATGCGAGAGAGAGAAAGGAGGGTAGTGGGAAGAGAAGAGGATAGGAGGGAGAGGAGAGAGAAGGTAAGGAGAGGGAGAAGGGAGAGAGAGAGAACGGGGAGAGGAGCAAAGAAGGGAAAGAGGAGATAGAGAGAGGAGTCCCCTCTCCTTCTCATCTTCCCTCTCCTCCTTTCCTTCTCTTCACTTTATCCTCTCTCTTCTTCTCTTTGTCTCCTTCTCGCTCATCTCTTCCTTCTCTCCTTATCCTTATAAGGAGAGAATGAGAGCATAAGAGGGAGATAGGGAACGAGAAGAGGGAAGAAAGAGGAAAGAGAGAGAAGAAGAGATAAGGAAGAGGGAGAGCGAAGGAGAACAGAGGAGGGAGGAAACGAGAGAAGAGGAGAGAGAGAAGGAGAGAGGAGGGAGAGAAGAGAGAGAAGGGGGAGTGGAGGAGAGGGAGAGAAGGAGAGTGAGAGAGAAGAGGAAGGGAGGAGAGAGGGAGAAAGAGAGAGAAGGAAAGAGAGATAAGGAGAAAGATGAGGAGAGAGTGAACGAGAGAGAAGGAGAAGAGAAAGAGTATCTAGAGGGAGAGTGAGAAAAGGAGAAGAGAGAAAAGGTGTGGGGTAGAACAAGGAGAAGGAGAGAAGGAGAAGAGGGAGGAGGAGGAGAAGAGTGGTAGAGAAGAGTAGAAATGGGAAGAGAGAGAAGAAAAGAGAGGAAAGGGAGAGAGAGAGAAGAGATATGGAGAACGAGAGTGAGAGGTAGAGAAGGGAGAGAGAAGGACAGTGGAGAAAAGAGGATAAGAAGAGCAGAGAGAGGAGAAGGAGATAGAAGGAAGAGGGAGAGAGAGAACACGAGAATAGACAAGAGCAGAGAGGGAGGGAGGATAGAGAAGGGAAAGAGAGAGAAAAGGAGAGGGAGGAGAGAAGAGGGAGAGGAAGGGAGAGAGAGAGCGAGAGAAGGAGGAGGGAGATAGAAAATGAAGGAGAAGAGGGAAGAGGAGGGAGATAAGAGAGGCAGAGAAGAGAGGGAAGGAGGAGAGAAGAGGGAGAGAGAAGGAGACAATGGAGAGAGGAGGATAGGAAAGTAGAGGGGAGAGGGGGTGAAGGAATGGGAGGGAAGGAGAGAGGTAGAGACGAGAGAGAGAAGGAGAAGGGAAAGTGGAGGATGAAGAAGGATAAAATTTGGAAAGAAGAAGAAGAAGAAGAAGACGAGAGAAGGATAAGGAGAGAAGAAGAAGGGGAGAGGGATAAGAGGGAACCCTTTTTCGTCACATACAAATGGGGAAGGGTTTCAACCAATGGAACAAGAGATGAGTGGAGGGGCAAAAGGAAGTGGAAGTTTGGCTCACCTAATGGGACAAAAGGTGAGTGGAGGGGCTGAGGTGAGTGGGGAGTTGCATCTCATCCATGTGTTAGGGGAGGTAGAATCCGAAATTGAGGGTGCACCAAAGGTTTGTGGAAGTTTGCATGGAAAGAGTGTGCATGGGGCGTGTGGATCCATGGAAAGACGTGCTTTTGATGTGGGGAAGGAAAATGCAATGCATGGGAGGATGAAGGTGTCGCATGCATCACCATGCAAGACCCCTACGACTTTGTGCTCTCCAAATAAATATGATGTGTTGGCCTCATGTGGGGAGGAAAGTGTGCACGAAAAAGAAGGCGGAAGGATGGAGGAGGTGGTTTCTAGTGGAATGGAAGTCGGCTTGGCAAGCATATTTCACTCCCCCCCCCATCTTCGGTTGATCTAGAGAATGCCTCTCCTCCGGACACATTTAGGCATGTGCGAGAAGGTGAACTGGTGAAACGAAAGAAAGCAAGCAAGGGTATGAAGGGACCTCGGTCCCCTCCACCACAATCATGAAGCTACTTTGTTGGAACGTGCGGGGTGCCAATCTCTCGGGGCGCACGCATATGTTTCGTAGCAAAATAAGACGAGAGAATCCGGATGTGGTTTGCTTTGTTGAGCACAAAGTGAAGAGCGGTAAACTCCCAAATTTTGCACGTGCGGTGTGGGGAAATGGGAGGTGGTGCACGAATAATGATGTGTGTCCATGTGGTCGAATCATAATCATGTGGAAGGAGGAGGTGATAAAGATGGAACGACAAAGCGCATCAAGTCAATATATTCAAATGAGAGGGGAAGTATGCGCAAATGGGGTCAATGTGGATCTTTTTGTCATCTATGGTGCAAACAACTACTTTGAGAGGAGAAGATTGTGGGAGGATGTTAAAGCTAGTCGGCCACCTATGGACACCCCTTGGTTGGTGGTAGGTGATTTTAATTGTATTCGGTGGGATCACGAAAAGAGTGGCGGCGGGGGGTTCAATTTGAGGGTCATGAAGGACTTCAATGAGTTCATCGAGGAATCCGAGTTGTTGGAGGTGCGCACGGTTGGGGAGGAGTTTACTTGGTCTAATTCGTCGAGGGGAGTGGGACGAATCGAGACACGGATTGATCGAGCGTTGTGCTCCAAGGAATGGGTGGAGTGCTTTCCGGAATGCTTTTGCACGGTTGGGGAAAATGAACTAAGTGATCACCGACCATTGGTGGTTAGATGTCACCATGAGGGCGTGAAGAAAAAGAAGGTGTTCCGGTTTGTGAATGCATGGACAAGAGAGGATGACTTTCTTGACGTCGTCCGGAAAGCATGGGGAGTGTATGTGGAAGGCACACCAATGTTCAAAGTGGTGGGCAAGCTTGATGAGGTTAGAGAGGCACTACAAAATTGGGCTAAAGAGAAATTCGGAAATACAAACGAATGGGCAAGCAAGGCGAGGGAGGCACTTGAGGAAGTTAGGAGAAAACTCATGGTGGATCCAACCTCGACTAGTCTTGTGGCTCAAGAACAAGCATGCATAGAAGACTTCACACGAGCTTTGTCCTTTGAGGAGTCACTTGTGCGACAAAAGTCACGAATCCAATGGTTGAGTGAAGGTGACTCCAACTCTCGGTTCTTCCATGCAACTTTGCGTGTACGAAGGACGATCAATACTATAAGATGCCGTGGAGGAGGGGGGCGAGGTGATTGAAGAGGAGGGTGCCATCCGGGAGGCGTTTCGGAATCAATTTGCTAAGCTCTTCTCCAACCGAGCCCCAACGACCCCATTATTTCCTAACATTTGTTTCCCTTGTCTTACTAGGTCCGAGGGTGACTTCCTCACCCATGCCGTGTCCGAGGAGGAGTTCAAAGGGGTGGTGATGAGAAGCAATGATGATAACGCACCGGGGCCGGATGGTTTCAATGCACGATTTTTAAAGCCTCTTGGTCAGTGATAAAGAAGGAGGTGTTCAATGGTGTTGCATCCGCAATGAGGGACATGAAGATTCTCAAACGTCTCAACTACACGTCCATAACGCTTATACCGAAGAAGACTACTCCCAAGTGCGTTGGTGACTATAGGCCCATCTCCTTATGCAATATGCTATACCGGTTCATGTCGAAGATTATGGCAAATCGCTTGAAGAATCTCTTGCCACATTTAGTAGGAGAGGAGCAAAGCGCGTTTGTCAAGGGGCGCAACATTGGGGACAATATCCTCTTGGCACATGAGTTGTGCCATAATATGCACCTAGACGTGGGAAGGAGACGTATGTGCCTACAACTTGACCTTAGGAAGGCATACGATTCACTTTCTTGGGACTTCTTGGATGCGGTTCTTGAACGCTTTGCTTTTCCCTCGAAATGGAGAAGGTGGGTGAAGGCTTGTGTGAGAGCATCCTTTGTGGTAAACATGAATGGCAAGAATTCAGATTCATTTGTGGCAACCAATGGGCTTAGGCAAGGGGACCCGATGGCACCTTACCTCTTCGTACTTAGCATGGAGGTCCTTAGTACCCTTATAAAGGAGGAGGTGGCTGCCGGTCGACTCACCCCACCAAGGTGTGGAAGAGAACGGGTGTCCCATCTCTTATTTGCCGATGATGTGATTATTTTCGCCGAAGCTACAAAGGAGAATGCGGTCACCATTAAGCGAATCATGGACAACTTTGGAGCTATGTCGGGCCTTAAACTAAATACGGAGAAGAGCAACCTATTCTTGGGAGGGGACCATAAGGATAAAGAATGGATCGCTCAATTTCTTCAAATGAAACCGGCGGTCCTACCGGTTAGGTACCTTGGATTACCTTTGATATCATCCCGTTTGAGTAAGAGATATTGCCAAAGCCTTGTGGAGAAGGTGAGGGCCAAGTGAAGTGAGTGGAGGAGAGGACTTCTTTCTATGGCGGGACGGGTGGAGTTGGTTAGGAGTGTACTTGTCTCCTTTAGTGTATTTTGGACCTCAACCTTCTACATGCCACGAAGCATCTTGCATGAGATTGAGCGTATCATGAAACACTTCATTTGGGGGGGAGAAAAGAAGATGGTGCTTGTTGCGTGGAAGGATATATGCACTACAAAGCTCGAGGGTGGGCTTGGCCTTCGTCGACTCACCGAGTGGAATGATGCCGGGTTGATGCGTTTATTTTGGTTGGTTGCGTCAAACCAGCCATCACTTTGGGTGAGGGCCATCCGAAGCAAGTATTTACGCAAGAAGAGTGTATGGCATGCTCGACCACCAACTAGTTGCTCTTGGGCTTGGAGAGGCATACTACGACTCCAAGCTAGAGCACGGGATACATTCTTTTTTGAGATTGGGGACGGCACAAATGTGCGCTTCTTTGAGGACCCTTGGTGTGGGAGGCCCTTCATTTGCGAGGAGCAAGGCTCTAGGTTACAATATGATATGGGGGTACCCATGGACACATGGGTATCTCACTTTTGGGGAGAGGATGGATGGAGGCTGCCATTCCCAAAGTCTATCTTCATGGAGGAACTTTGGGAAAGGGTGCGAGGCATAAAGATTACGGGGGGAGAGGACGTGCTTTGTTGGGAGGAAAGTAGAAGGAAGGCCTTCTCCCTTAAGGCCGCATGGAGCTTAGTTCGAAGAGAGGGGCCATACGTGGGCTGGTCCCATGGGGTGTGGCACCCTCTTGCCATACCTCGAGTCTCCTTATGTTTGTGGAGAGCCATGAGAAGCCGGCTCCCTACTATGGATTTACTTTGGGCACGACATACACATGTGATCTCCCGGTGTGCGCTTTGCATGTGTGCGGGGGAGAGTGTGGAGCATCTATTTTGGGAGTGTAGCTTCTCAAAACAAGTGTGGCATGGAACTCTTGAAGTATTGCGGATCCGCGGATTGGGACATGCTGAAATTCATGAAGAACTAGAAAGGATCACATTGGCTTCAAGGAGTACGTTGGACAAGCACATGGCACGACTAGCATATGGTAGCACAATTTACCTACTTTGGCAAGAAAGGAATATGCGTGTGATGGAGGGACAGCAAAGACCGGCGTCCATTGTGATACATAACATCAAGGAGATGGTGCGATTAAAGGCCATGGTGAGCAAGCGAAATGATCATATAGTGTGCGAAGAGATTAAAGTGAGATGGTTGTAATATGACTTACCCGTGTGTGGGGAGCATAATGTATTGTTTCTTTTGGTAGGATAGACACGTTTCTAATGCGGAATTAGCATGAATTTGTATCCGATTATGCATACTAGCATAATCCGAATTTTTAATTTTCAGCACTTGTGTGCTATATATACACATGGAGGCTTGCCTCCCTTTTTGCCTTGCAAAAAAAAAGAGAAGGAGAAGAGAGGGGCAAGGAGAGGCGATGAAGGGATTAAAGGAGAGAGAGAAGAGGAGGGAGAGGAGAGGAAGAGAGGGGAGGAGAGAGAGAAGGAGATGAGAGAGGGAACGAGAGTAGACGGAGGGATAAGAGGAGAGAGCGGAGAAGGAGGGAGAGAGAAGGAGAGGACAAGAGGGGAGGAGAGAGGGAGAAGAGGGGGAGAGAGAAAAGAAGAAGGAGAGAGGGAACAAGAGAGGAGGTGAGAGGAAACAAGAGAATGAGAGGAGGACAGAGAAGGAAAGGAGGAGAAGAGGGAAGGGGAAGGGAACGAGATAGAGAAGGGAGAGTAGAGATAGAGTAGGAGAGAAGCAAGAGAGATAGAGGAGGAGAGAGGAAACGAGAGAGGTGAGTGGAGGAGAGGGATAAGGAGATAGAGAAGCGAGAGAGAGAAAGGAGGGTAGTGGGAAGAGAAGAGGATAGGAGGGAGAAGGAGAGAGAAGGTAAGGAGAGGGAGAAGGGAGAGAGAGAGAACGGGGAGAGGAGCGAAGAAGGGAAAGAGGAGATAGAGAGAGGAGTCCCCTCTCCTTCTCATCTTCCCTCTCCTCCTCTCCTTCTCTTCTCTTTATCCTCTCTCTTCTTCTCTTTCTCTCCTTCTCGCTCATCTCTTCCTTCTCTCCTTATCCTTATAAGGAGAGAATGAGAGCATAAGAGGGAGATAGGGAACGAGAAGAGGGAAGAGGAGAGATGGGGAAAGAGGAAAGAGAGAGAAGAAGAGATAAGGAAGAGGGAGAGCGAAGGAGAACAGAGGAGGGAGGAAACGAGAGAAGAGGAGAGAGAGAAGGAGAGAGGAGGGAGAGAAGAGAGAGAAGGGGGAGCGGAGGAGAGGGAGAGAAGGAGAGTGAGAGAGAAGAGGAAGGGAGGAGAGAGGGAGAAAGAGAGAGAAGGAAAGAGAGATAAGGAGAAAGATGAGGAGAGAGTGAACGAGAGAGAAAGAGAAGAGAAAGAGTATCTAGAGGGAGAGTGAGAAAAGGAGAAGAGAGAAAAGGTGAGGGGTAGAACAAGGAGAAGGAGAGAAGGAGAAGAGGGAGGAGGAGGAGAAGAGTGGTAGAGAAGAGTAGAAATGGGAAGAGAGAGAAGAGATATGGAGAACGAGAGTGAGAGGTAGAGAAGGGAGAGAGAAGGACAGTGGAGAAAAGAGGATAAGAAGAGCAGAGAGAGGAGAAGGAGATAGAAGGAAGAGGGAGAGAGAGAACACGAGAATAGACAAGAGCGGAGAGGGAGGGAGGATAGAGAAGGGAAAGAGAGAGAAAAGGAGAGGGAGGAGAGAAGAGGGAGAGGAAGGGAGAGAGAGAGAGCGAGAGAAGGAGGAGGGAGATAGAAAATGAAGGAGAAGAGGGAAGAGGAGGGAGATAAGAGAGGCAGAGAAGAGAGGGAAGGAGGAGAGAAGAGGGAGAGAGAAGGAGACAATGGAGAGAGGAGGATAGGAAAGTAGAGGGGAGAGGGGGTGAAGGAATGGGAGGGAAGGAGAGAGGTAGAGACGAGAGAGAGAAGGAGAAGGGAAAGTGGATGATGAAGAAGGATAAAATTTGGAAAGAAGAAGAAGAAGAAGAAGACGAGAGAAGGATAAGGAGAGAAGAAGAAGGGGAGAGGGATAAGAGGGAACCCTTTTTCGTCACATACAAATGGGGAAGGGTTTCAACCAATGGAACAAGAGATGAGTGGAGGGGCAAAAGGAAGTGGAAGTTTGGCTCACCTAATGGGACAAAAGGTGAGTGGAGGGGCTGAGGTGAGTGGGGAGTTGCATCTCATCCATGTGTTAGGGGAGGTAGAATCCGAAATTGAGGGTGCACCAAAGGTTTGTGGAAGTTTGCATGGAAAGAGTGTGCATGGGGCGTGTGGATCCATGGAAAGACGTGCTTTTGATGTGGGGAAGGAAAATGCAATGCATGGGAGGATGAAGGTGTCGCATGCATCACCATGCAAGACCCCTACGACTTTGTGCTCTCCAAATAAATATGATGTGTTGGCCTCATGTGGGGAGGAAAGTGTGCACGAAAAAGAAGGCGGAAGGATGGAGGAGGTGGTTTCTAGTGGAATGGAAGTCGGCTTGGCAAGCATATTGCACTCCCCCCCCCATCTTCGGTTGATCTAGAGAATGCCTCTCCTCCGGACACATTTAGGCATGTGCGAGAAGGTGAACTGGTGAAACGAAAGAAAGCAAGCAAGGGTATGAAGGGACCTCAGTCCCCTCCACCACAATCATGAAGCTACTTTGTTGGAACGTGCGGGGTGCCAATCTCTCGGGGCGCACGCATATGTTTCGTAGCAAAATAAGACGAGAGAATCCGGATGTGGTTTGCTTTGTTGAGCACAAAGTGAAGAGCGGTAAACTCCCAAATTTTGCACGTGCGGTGTGGGGAAATGGGAGGTGGTGCACGAATAATGATGTGTGTCCATGTGGTCGAATCATAATCATGTGGAAGGAGGAGGTGATAAAGATGGAACGACAAAGCGCATCAAGTCAATATATTCAAATGAGAGGGGAAGTATGCGCAAATGGGGTCAATGTGGATCTTTTTGTCATCTATGGTGCAAACAACTACTTTGAGAGGAGAAGATTGTGGGAGGATGTTAAAGCTAGTCGGCCACCTATGGACACCCCTTGGTTGGTGGTAGGTGATTTTAATTGTATTCGGTGGGATCACGAAAAGAGTGGCGGCGGGGGGTTCAATTTGAGGGTCATGAAGGACTTCAATGAGTTCATCGAGGAATCCGAGTTGTTGGAGGTGCGCACGGTTGGGGAGGAGTTTACTTGGTCTAATTCGTCGAGGGGAGTGGGACGAATCGAGACACGGATTGATCGAGCGTTGTGCTCCAAGGAATGGGTGGAGTGCTTTCCGGAATGCTTTTGCACGGTTGGGGAAAATGAACTAAGTGATCACCGACCATTGGTGGTTAGATGTCACCATGAGGGCGTGAAGAAAAAGAAGGTGTTCCGGTTTGTGAATGCATGGACAAGAGAGGATGACTTTCTTGACGTCGTCCGGAAAGCATGGGGAGTGTATGTGGAAGGCACACCAATGTTCAAAGTGGTGGGCAAGCTTGATGAGGTTAGAGAGGCGCTACAAAATTGGGCTAAAGAGAAATTCGGAAATACAAACGAATGGGCAAGCAAGGCGAGGGAGGCACTTGAGGAAGTTAGGAGAAAACTCATGGTGGATCCAACCTCGACTAGTCTTGTGGCTCAAGAACAAGCATGCATAGAAGACTTCACACGAGCTTTGTCCTTTGAGGAGTCACTTGTGCGACAAAAGTCACGAATCCAATGGTTGAGTGAAGGTGACTCCAACTCTCGGTTCTTCCATGCAACTTTGCGTGTACGAAGGGCGATCAATACTATAAGATGCGTGGAGGAGGGGGGCGAGGTGATTGAAGAGGAGGGTGCCATCCGGGAGGCGTTTCGGAATCAATTTGCTAAGCTCTTCTCCAACCGAGCCCCAACGACCCCATTATTTCCTAACATTTGTTTCCCTTGTCTTACTAGGTCCGAGGGTGACTTCCTCACCCATGCCGTGTCCGAGGAGGAGTTCAAAGGGGTGGTGATGAGAAGCAATGATGATAACGCACCGGGGCCGGATGGTTTCAATGCACGATTTTTAAAGCCTCTTGGTCGGTGATAAAGAAGGAGGTGTTCAATGGTGTTGCATCCGCAATGAGGGACATGAAGATTCTCAAACGTCTCAACTACACGTCCATAACGCTTATACCGAAGAAGACTACTCCCAAGTGCGTTGGTGACTATAGGCCCATCTCCTTATGCAATATGCTATACCGGTTCATGTCGAAGATTATGGCAAATCGCTTGAAGAATCTCTTGCCACATTTAGTAGGAGAGGAGCAAAGCGCGTTTGTCAAGGGGCGCAACATTGGGGACAATATCCTCTTGGCACATGAGTTGTGCCATAATATGCACCTAGACGTGGGAAGGAGACGTATGTGCCTACAACTTGACCTTAGGAAGGCATACGATTCACTTTCTTGGGACTTCTTGGATGCAGTTCTTGAACGCTTTGCTTTTCCCTCGAAATGGAGAAGGTGGGTGAAGGCTTGTGTGAGAGCATCCTTTGTGGTAAACATGAATGGCAAGAATTCAGATTCATTTGTGGCAACCAATGGGCTTAGGCAAGGGGACCCGATGGCACCTTACCTCTTCGTACTTAGCATGGAGGTCCTTAGTACCCTTATAAAGGAGGAGGTGGCTGCCGGTCGACTCACCCCACTAAGGTGTGGAAGAGAACGGGTGTCCCATCTCTTATTTGCCGATGATGTGATTATTTTCGCCGAAGCTACAAAGGAGAATGCGGTCACCATTAAGCGAATCATGGACAACTTTGGAGCTATGTCGGGCCTTAAACTAAATACGGAGAAGAGCAACCTATTCTTGGGAGGGGACCATAAGGATAAAGAATGGATCGCTCAATTTCTTCAAATGAAACCGGCGGTCCTACCGGTTAGGTACCTTGGATTACCTTTGATATCATCCCGTTTGAGTAAGAGATATTGCCAAAGCCTTGTGGAGAAGGTGAGGGCCAAGTGAAGTGAGTGGAGGAGAGGACTTCTTTCTATGGCGGGACGGGTGGAGTTGGTTAGGAGTGTACTTGTCTCCTTTAGTGTATTTTGGACCTCAACCTTCTACATGCCACGAAGCATCTTGCATGAGATTGAGCGTATCATGAAACACTTCATTTGGGGGGGAGAAAAGAAGATGGTGCTTGTTGCGTGGAAGGATATATGCACTACAAAGCTCGAGGGTGGGCTTGGCCTTCGTCGACTCACCGAGTGGAATGATGCCGGGTTGATGCGTTTATTTTGGTTGGTTGCGTCAAACCAGCCATCACTTTGGGTGAGGGCCATCCGAAGCAAGTATTTACGCAAGAAGAGTGTATGGCATGCTCGACCACCAACTAGTTGCTCTTGGGCTTGGAGAGGCATACTACGACTCCAAGCTAGAGCACGGGATACATTCTTTTTTGAGATTGGGGACGGCACAAATGTGCGCTTCTTTGAGGACCCTTGGTGTGGGAGGCCCTTCATTTGCGAGGAGCAAGGCTCTAGGTTACAATATGATATGGGGGTACCCATGGACACACGGGTATCTCACTTTTGGGGAGAGGATGGATGGAGGCTGCCATTCCCAAAGTCTATCTTCATGGAGGAACTTTGGGAAAGGGTGCGAGGCATAAAGATTACGGGGGGAGAGGACGTGCTTTGTTGGGAGGAAAGTAGAAGGAAGGCCTTCTCCCTTAAGGCCGCATGGAGCTTAGTTCGAAGAGAGGGGCCATACGTGGGCTGGTCCCATGGGGTGTGGCACCCTCTTGCCATACCTCGAGTCTCCTTATGTTTGTGGAGAGCCATGAGAAGCCGGCTCCCTACTATGGATTTACTTTGGGCACGACATACACATGTGATCTCCCGGTGTGCGCTTTGCATGTGTGCGGGGGAGAGTGTGGAGCATCTATTTTGGGAGTGTAGCTTCTCAAAACAAGTGTGGCATGGAACTCTTGAAGTATTGCGGATCCGCGGATTGGGACATGCTGAAATTCATGAAGAACTAGAAAGGATCACATTGGCTTCAAGGAGTACGTTGGACAAGCACATGGCACGACTAGCATATGGTAGCACAATTTACCTACTTTGGCAAGAAAGGAATATGCGTGTGATGGAGGGACAGCAAAGACCGGCGTCCATTGTGATACATAACATCAAGGAGATGGTGCGATTAAAGGCCATGGTGAGCAAGCGAAATGATCATATAGTGTGCGAAGAGATTAAAGTGAGATGGTTGTAATATGACTTACCCGTGTGTGGGGAGCATAATGTATTGTTTCTTTTGGTAGGATAGACACGTTTCTAATGCGGAATTAGCATGAATTTGTATCCGATTATGCATACTAGCATAATCCGAATTTTTAATTTTCAGCACTTGTGTGCTATATATACACATGGAGGCTTGCCTCCCTTTTTGCCTTGCAAAAAAAAAGAGAAGGAGAAGAGAGGGGCAAGGAGAGGCGATGAAGGGATTAAAGGAGAGAGAGAAGAGGAGGGAGAGGAGAGGAAGAGAGGGGAGGAGAGAGAGAAGGAGATGAGAGAGGGAACGAGAGTAGACGGAGGGATAAGAGGAGAGAGCGGAGAAGGAGGGAGAGAGAAGGAGAGGACAAGAGGGGAGGAGAGAGGGAGAAGAGGGGGAGAGAGAAAAGAAGAAGGAGAGAGGGAACAAGAGAGGAGGTGAGAGGAAACAAGAGAATGAGAGGAGGACAGAGAAGGAAAGGAGGAGAAGAGGGAAGGGGAAGGGAACGAGATAGAGAAGGGAGAGTAGAGATAGAGTAGGAGAGAAGCAAGAGAGATAGAGGAGGAGAGAGGAAACGAGAGAGGTGAGTGGAGGAGAGGGATAAGGAGATAGAGAAGCGAGAGAGAGAAAGGAGGGTAGTGGGAAGAGAAGAGGATAGGAGGGAGAAGGAGAGAGAAGGTAAGGAGAGGGAGAAGGGAGAGAGAGAGAACGGGGAGAGGAGCGAAGAAGGGAAAGAGGAGATAGAGAGAGGAGTCCCCTCTCCTTCTCATCTTCCCTCTCCTCCTCTCCTTCTCTTCTCTTTATCCTCTCTCTTCTTCTCTTTCTCTCCTTCTCGCTCATCTCTTCCTTCTCTCCTTATCCTTATAAGGAGAGAATGAGAGCATAAGAGGGAGATAGGGAACGAGAAGAGGGAAGAGGAGAGATGGGGAAAGAGGAAAGAGAGAGAAGAAGAGATAAGGAAGAGGGAGAGCGAAGGAGAACAGAGGAGGGAGGAAACGAGAGAAGAGGAGAGAGAGAAGGAGAGAGGAGGGAGAGAAGAGAGAGAAGGGGGAGCGGAGGAGAGGGAGAGAAGGAGAGTGAGAGAGAAGAGGAAGGGAGGAGAGAGGGAGAAAGAGAGAGAAGGAAAGAGAGATAAGGAGAAAGATGAGGAGAGAGTGAACGAGAGAGAAAGAGAAGAGAAAGAGTATCTAGAGGGAGAGTGAGAAAAGGAGAAGAGAGAAAAGGTGAGGGGTAGAACAAGGAGAAGGAGAGAAGGAGAAGAGGGAGGAGGAGGAGGAGAAGAGTGGTAGAGAAGAGTAGAAATGGGAAGAGAGAGAAGAAAAGAGAGAGAAGAGATATGGAGAACGAGAGTGAGAGGTAGAGACGGGAGAGAGAAGGACAGTGGAGAAAAGAGGATAAGAAGAGCAGAGAGAGGAGAAGGAGATAGAAGGAAGAGGGAGAGAGAGAACACGAGAATAGACAAGAGCAGAGAGGGAGGGAGGATAGAGAAGGGAAAGAGAGAGAAAAGGAGAGGGAGGAGAGAAGAGGGAGAGGAAGGGAGAGAGAGAGCGAGAGAAGGAGGAGGGAGATAGAAAATGAAGGAGAAGAGGGAAGAGGAGGGAGAGAAGAGAGGCAGAGAAGAGAGGGAAGGAGGAGAGAAGAGGGAGAGAGGAGGATAGGAAAGTAGAGGGGAGAGGGGGTGAAGGAATGGGAGGGAAGGAGAGAGGTAGAGACGAGAGAGAGAAGGAGAAGGGAAAGAGGATGATGAAGAAGGATAAAATGAGGAGAGAGAAGAAGAAGAAGAAGAAGAAGAAGAAGAAGAGAGAGAAGGATAAGGAGAGAAGAAGAAGGGGAGCGGGATAAGAGGGAAGGGAGAGGAGAGGGAACATGAGGGAGATAGAGATGAGGCAAGGTAGATGAGAGAAAGAGAAGAGGGAAGAATGAGAGAGGAGAGTGGTAGAGAAGGAGATAAGAGAGGGGTAGAACGAGAGAGAGAGAGAGAGAGAGAATGGCTCTACAGAATGGGACGAGGAGAGAGAGAAGGATTGGGAGAAAATGAGAAGCGAGAGGAGGGAGAGAAGAAGAGGGAGAAGGAGAGAGAGATAAAGAGAGTGGCATAAGGAGAAAGGGATAAGGAGAGAGGGAGAGAAGGAAGAGAGAGAAAGAAAAGGTGAGAGAAATGAGAAGGGAGAGAGATGGATAAGGATAATGAGAAGGCAGAGAAGAGGGAAAAGAGAGAAGGTGAAGAAGAAGAGGGGGAGAGAAGGAGAAGAGAGAGAGGTAGACAGCCTAGGAGAAAGGAGAAGGGAGAGAGAGAGAAGGATAGAGGCAGAGAAGAGAGAATAGGGACAAGGATAAGGAGAGAAGAGAGAAGGAGAACAGAAAAGAGGAGAGAGAGAAGAGAAGAGATAGGAGGGAGAAGTAGGGAGAGAGAGCGAGAGAAGGAAGAGAAGGAGGGAGTGGAGGAAAGGGATAAGAGGGAGAGAGAGAAAAGGAGAGAAGGAGAGGGATAAGAGGGAGATAGAGAAGGAGAAAGAAGAGAGGAAAGATAAGAGGAGAGAGAAAGAGAGAGATAATAAGAGGGAGAAGGAGAGAGAGGGAAATGGAGAAGACGAGAGGGAGAGGAGGAGACAGAGAAGGGAAGGTGAGAGAAAAAAAGAGAAGGAGAAGAGAGGGGCAAGGAGAGGAGATGAATGGATTAAAGGAGAGAGAGAAGAGGAGGGAGAGGAGAGGAAGAGAGGGGAGGAGAGAGAGAAGGAGAAGAGAGAGGGAACGAGAGTAGATGGAGGGATAAGAGGAGAGAGCGGAGAAGGAGGGAGAGAGAAGGAGAGGACAAGAGGGAGAAGAGGGGGAGAGAGAGAAGAAGAAGGAGAGAGGGAACAAGAGAGGAGGTGAGAGGAAACAAGAGAATGAGAGGAGGACAGAGAAGGAAAGGAGGAGAAGAGGGAAGGGGAAGGGAACGAGATAGAGAAGGGAGAGTAGAGATAGAGTAGGAGAGAAGCAAGAGAGATAGAGGAGGAGAGAGGAAACGAGAGAGGTGAGTGGAGGAGAGGGATAAGGAGATAGAGAAGCGAGAGAGAGAAAGGAGGGTAGTGGGAAGAGAAGAGGATAGGAGGGAGAAGGAGAGAGAAGGTAAGGAGAGGGAGAAGGGAGATAGAGAGAACGGGGAGAGGAGCGAAGAAGGGAAAGAGTAGATAGAGAGAGGAGTCCCCTCTCCTTCTCATCTTCCCTCTCCTCCTCTCCTTCACTTCTCTTTATCCTCTCTCTTCTTCTCTTTCTCTCCTTCTCGCTCATCTCTTCCTTCTCTCCTTATCCTTATAAGGAGAGAATGAGAGCATAAGAGGGAGATAGGGAACGAGAAGAGGGAAGAGGAGAGATGGGGAAAGAGGAAAGAGAGAGAAGAAGAGATAAGGAAGAGGGAGAGCGAAGGAGAACAGAGGAGGGAGGAAACAAGAGAAGAGGAGAGAGAGGAGGGAGAGAAGAGAGAGAAGGGGGAGCGTAGGAGAGGGAGAGAAGGAGAGTGAGAGAGAAGAGGAAGGGAGGAGAGAGGGAGAAAGAGAGAGAAGGAAAGAGAGATAAAGAGAAAGATGAGGAGAGAGTGAACGAGAGAGAAAGAGAAGAGAAAGAGTATCTAGAGGGAGAGTGAGAAAAGGAGAAGATAGAAAAGGTGAGGGGTAGAACAAGGAGAAGGAGAGAAGGAGAAGAGGGAGGAGGAGGAGAAGAGTGGTAGAGAAGAGTAGAAATGGGAAGAGAGAGAAGAAAAGAGAGAGAAGAGATATGGAGAACGAGAGTGAGAGGTAGAGAAGGGAGAGAGAAGGACAGTGGAGAAAAGAGGATAAGAAGAGTAGAGAGAGGAGAAGGAGATAGAAGGAAGAGGGAGAGAGAGAACACGAAAATAGACAAGAGCAGAGAGGGAGGGAGGATAGAGAAGGGAAAGAGAGAGAAAAGGAGAGGGAGGAGAGAAGAGGGAAAGGAAGGGAGAGAGAGAGCGAGAGAAGGAGGAGGGAGATAGAAAATGAAGGAGAAGAGGGAAGAGGAGGGAGAGAAGAGAGGCAGAGAAGAGAGGGAAGGAGGAGAGAAGAGGGAGAGAGGAGGATAGGAAAGTAGAGGGGAGAGGGGGTGAAGGAATGGGAGGGAAGGAGAGAGGTAGAGACGAGAGAGAGAAGGAGAAGGGAAAGAGGATGATGAAGAAGGATAAAATGAGGAGAGAGAAGAAGAAGAAGAAGAAGAAGAAGAGAGAGAAGGATAAGGAGAGAAGAAGAAGGGGAGCGGGATAAGAGGGAAGGGAGAGGAGAGGGAACATGAGGGAGATAGAGATGAGGCAAGGTAGATGAGAGAAAGAGAAGAGGGAAGAAT
This sequence comes from Triglochin maritima, assembly GCA_963682175.1. Taxonomy (NCBI): domain Eukaryota; kingdom Viridiplantae; phylum Streptophyta; class Magnoliopsida; order Alismatales; family Juncaginaceae; genus Triglochin; species Triglochin maritima. The sequence continues at coordinate 27,193,499 of OY821777.1, forward strand.
GAGAGAGGAGAGTGGTAGAGAAGGAGATAAGAGAGGGGTAGAACGAGAGAGAGAGAGAGAGAGAGAGAGAATGGCTCTACAGAATGGGACGAGGAGAGAGAGAAGGATTGGGAGAAAAGGAGAAGCGAGAGGAGGGAGAGAAGAAGAGGGAGAAGGAGAGAGAGATAAAGAGAGTGGCATAAGGAGAAAGGGATAAGGAGAGAGGGAGAGAAGGAAGAGAGAGAAAGAAAAGGTGAGAGAAATGAGAAGGGAGAGAGATGGATAAGGATAATGAGAAGGCAGAGAAGAGGGAAAAGAGAGAAGGTGAAGAAGAAGAGGGGGAGAGAAGGAGAAGAGAGAGAGGTAGACAGCCTAGGAGAAAGGAGAAGGGAGAGAGAGAGAAGGATAGAGGCAGAGAAGAGAGAATAGGGACAAGGATAAGGAGAGAAGAGAGAAGGAGAACAGAAAAGAGGAGAGAGAGAAGAGAAGAGATAGGAGGGAGAAGTAGGGAGAGAGAGCGAGAGAAGGAAGAGAAGGAGGGAGTGGAGGAAAGGGATAAGAGGGAGAGAGAAAAGGAGAGAAGGAGAGGGATAAGAGGGAGATAGAGAAGGAGAAAGAAGAGAGGAAAGATAAGAGGAGAGAGAAAGAGAGAGATAATAAGAGGGAGAAGGAGAGAGAGGGAAATGGAGAAGACGAGAGGGCGAGGAGGAGACAGAGAAGGGAAGGTGAGAGAAAAAAAGAGAAGGAGAAGAGAGGGGCAAGGAGAGGAGATGAATGGATTAAAGGAGAGAGAGAAGAGGAGGGAGAGGAGAGGAAGAGAGGGGAGGAGAGAGAGAAGGAGAAGAGAGAGGGAACGAGAGTAGATGGAGGGATAAGAGGAGAGAGCGGAGAAGGAGGGAGAGAGAAGGAGAGGACAAGAGGGAGAAGAGGGGGGGAGAGAGAAGAAGAAGGAGAGAGGGAACAAGAGAGGAGGTGAGAGGAAACAAGAGAATGAGAGGAGGACAGAGAAGGAAAGGAGGAGAAGAGGGAAGGGGAAGGGAACGAGATAGAGAAGGGAGAGTAGAGATAGAGTAGGAGAGAAGCAAGAGAGATAGAGGAGGAGAGAGGAAACGAGAGAGGTGAGTGGAGGAGAGGGATAAGGAGATAGAGAAGCGAGAGAGAGAAAGGAGGGTAGTGGGAAGAGAAGAGGATAGGAGGGAGAAGGAGAGAGAAGGTAAGGAGAGGGAGAAGGGAGATAGAGAGAACGGGGAGAGGAGCGAAGAAGGGAAAGAGTAGATAGAGAGAGGAGTCCCCTCTCCTTCTCATCTTCCCTCTCCTCCTCTCCTTCACTTCTCTTTATCCTCTCTCTTCTTCTCTTTCTCTCCTTCTCGCTCATCTCTTCCTTCTCTCCTTATCCTTATAAGGAGAGAATGAGAGCATAAGAGGGAGATAGGGAACGAGAAGAGGGAAGAGGAGAGATGGGGAAAGAGGAAAGAGAGAGAAGAAGAGATAAGGAAGAGGGAGAGCGAAGGAGAACAGAGGAGGGAGGAAACAAGAGAAGAGGAGAGAGAGGAGGGAGAGAAGAGAGAGAAGGGGGAGCGTAGGAGAGGGAGAGAAGGAGAGTGAGAGAGAAGAGGAAGGGAGGAGAGAGGGAGAAAGAGAGAGAAGGAAAGAGAGATAAGGAGAAAGATGAGGAGAGAGTGAACGAGAGAGAAAGAGAAGAGAAAGAGTATCTAGAGGGAGAGTGAGAAAAGGAGAAGATAGAAAAGGTGAGGGGTAGAACAAGGAGAAGGAGAGAAGGAGAAGAGGGAGGAGGAGGAGAAGAGTGGTAGAGAAGAGTAGAAATGGGAAGAGAGAGAAGAAAAGAGAGAGAAGAGATATGGAGAACGAGAGTGAGAGGTAGAGAAGGGAGAGAGAAGGACAGTGGAGAAAAGAGGATAAGAAGAGTAGAGAGAGGAGAAGGAGATAGAAGGAAGAGGGAGAGAGAGAACACGAAAATAGACAAGAGCAGAGAGGGAGGGAGGATAGAGAAGGGAAAGAGAGAGAAAAGGAGAGGGAGGAGAGAAGAGGGAAAGGAAGGGAGAGAGAGAGCGAGAGAAGGAGGAGGGAGATAGAAAATGAAGGAGAAGAGGGAAGAGGAGGGAGAGAAGAGAGGCAGAGAAGAGAGGGAAGGAGGAGAGAAGAGGGAGAGAGGAGGATAGGAAAGTAGAGGGGAGAGGGGGTGAAGGAATGGGAGGGAAGGAGAGAGGTAGAGACGAGAGAGAGAAGGAGAAGGGAAAGAGGATGATGAAGAAGGATAAAATGAGGAGAGAGAAGAAGAAGAAGAGAGAGAGAGAAGGATAAGGAGAGAAGAAGAAGGGGAGCGGGATAAGAGGGAAGGGAGAGGAGAGGGAACATGAGGGAGATAGAGATGAGGCAAGGTAGATGAGAGAAAGAGAAGAGGGAAGAATGAGAGAGGAGAGTGGTAGAGAAGGAGATAAGAGAGGGGTAGAACGAGAGAGAGAGAGAGAGAATGGCTCTACAGAATGGGACGAGGAGAGAGAGAAGGATTGGGAGAAAAGGAGAAGCGAGAGGAGGGAGAGAAGAAGAGGGAGAAGGAGAGAGAGATAAAGAGAGTGGCATAAGGAGAAAGGGATAAGGAGAGAGGGAGAGAAGGAAGAGAGAGAAAGAAAAGGTGAGAGAAATGAGAAGGGAGAGAGGAGCATAAGGATAATGAGAAGGCAGAGAAGAGGGAAAAGAGAGAAGGTGAAGAAGAAGAGGGGGAGAGAAGGAGAAGAGAGAGAGGTAGACAGCCTAGGAGAAAGGAGAAGGGAGAGAGAGAGAAGGATAGAGGCAGAGAAGAGAGAATAGGGACAAGGATAAGGAGAGAAGAGAGAAGGAGAACAGAAAAGAGGAGAGAGAGAAGAGAAGAGATAGGAGGGAGAAGTAGGGAGAGAGAGCGAGAGAAGGAAGAGAAGGAGGGAGTGGAGGAAAGGGATAAGAGGGAGAGAGAAAAGGAGAGAAGGAGAGGGATAAGAGGGAGATAGAGAAGGAGAAAGAAGAGAGGAAAGATAAGAGGAGAGAGAAAGAGAGAGATAATAAGAGGGAGAAGGAGAGAGGGAAATGGAGAAGACGAGAGGGAGAGGAGGAGACAGAGAAGGGAAGGTGAGAGAAAAAAAGGAGAAGGAGAAGAGAGGGGCAAGGAGAGGAGATGAATGGATTAAAGGAGAGAGAGAAGAGGAGGGAGAGGAGAGGAAGAGAGGGGAGGAGAGAGAGAAGGAGAAGAGAGAGGGAACGAGAGTAGATGGAGGGATAAGAGGAGAGAGCGGAGAAGGAGGGAGAGAGAAGGAGAGGACAAGAGGGAGAAGAGGGGGAGAGAGAGAAGAAGAAGGAGAGAGGGAACAAGAGAGGAGGTGAGAGGAAACAAGAGAATGAGAGGAGGACAGAGAAGGAAAGGAGGAGGAGAGGGAAGGGGAAGGGAACGAGATAGAGAAGGGAGAGTAGAGATAGAGTAGGAGAGAAGCAAGAGAGATAGAGGAGGAGAGAGGAAACGAGAGAGGTGAGTGGAGGAGAGGGATAAGGAGATAGAGAAGCGAGAGAGAGAAAGTAGGGTAGTGGGAAGAGAAGAGGTAGGAGGGAGAAGGAGAGAGAAGGTAAGGAGAGGGAGAAGGGAGAGAGAGAGAACGGGGAGGGGAGCGAAGAAGGGAAAGAGGAGATAGAGAGAGGAGTCCCCTCTCCTTCTCATCTTCCCTCTCCTCCTCTCCTTCTCTTCTCTTTATCCTCTCTCTTCTTCTCTTTCTCTCCTTCTCGCTCATCTCTTCCTTCTCTCCTTATCCTTATAAGGAGAGAATGAGAGCATAAGAGGGAGATAGGGAACGAGAAGAGGGAAGAGGAGAGATGGGGAAAGAGGAAAGAGAGAGAAGAAGAGATAAGGAAGAGGGAGAGCGAAGGAGAACAGAGGAGGGAGGAAACGAGAGAAGAGGAGAGAGAGAAGGAGAGAGGAGGGATAGAAGAGAGAGAAGGGGGAGCGGAGGAGAGGGAGAGAAGGAGAGTGAGAGAGAAGAGGAAGGGAGGAGAGAGGGAGAAAGAGAGAGAAGGAAAGAGAGATAAGGAGAAAGATGAGGAGAGAGTGAACGAGAGAGAAAGAGAAGAGAAAGAGTATCTAGAGGGAGAAAGAGAGAGAAGGAAAGAGAGATAAGGAGAAAGATGAGGAGAGAGTGAACGAGAGAGAAGGAGAAGAGAAAGAGTATCTAGAGGGAGAAAGAGAGAGAAGGAAAGAGAGATAAGGAGAAAGATGAGGAGAGAGTGAACGAGAGAGAAGGAGAAGAGAAAGAGTATCTAGAGGGAGAAAGAGAGAGAAGGAAAGAGAGATAAGGAGAAAGGGATAAGGAGAGAGGGAGAGAAGGAAGAGAAGGAAGAGAGAGAAAGAAAAGGTGAGAGAAATGAGAAGGGAGAGAGGAGGATAAGGATAAGGATAATGAGAAGGCACAGAAGAGGGAAAAAGAGAGAAGGTGAAGAAGAAGAGGGGGAGAGAAGGAGAAGAGAGAGAGGTAGACAACCTAGGAGAAAGGAGAAGGGAGAGAGAGAGAAGGATAGAGGCAGAGAAGAGAGAATAGGGACAAGGATAAGGAGAGAAGAGAGAAGGAGAACAGAAAAGAAGAGAGAGAGAAGAGAAGAGATAGGAGGGAGAAGTAGGGAGAGAGAGCAAGAGAAGGAAGAGAAGGAGGGAGTGGAGGAAAGGGATAAGAGGGAGAGAGAAAAGGAGAGAAGGAGAGGGATAAGAGGGAGATAGAGAAGGAGAAAGAAGAGAGGAAAGATAAGAGGAGAGAGAAAGAGAGAGATAATAAGAGGGAGAAGGAGAGAGGGAAGTGGAGAAGACGAGAGGGAGAGGAGGAGACAGAGAAGGGAATGTGAGAGAAAAAAAGAGAAGGATAAGAGAGGGGCAAGGAGAGAAGAAGAAGAAGAAGAGAGAGAGAAGGATAAGGAGAGAAGAAGAAGGGGAGCGGGATAAGAGGGAAGGGAGAGGAGAGGGAACATGAGGGAGATAGAGATGAGGCAAGGTAGATGAGAGAAAGAGAAGAGGGAAGAATGTGAGAGGAGAGTGGTAGAGAAGGAGATAAGAGAGGGGTAGAACGAGAGAGAGAGAGAATGGCTCTACAGAATGGGACAAGGAGAGAGAGAAGGATTGGGAGAAAAGGAGAAGCGAGAGGAGGGAGAGAAGAAGAGGGAGAAGGAGAGAGATAAAGAGAGTGGCATAAGGAGAAAGGGATAAGGAGAGAGGGAGAGAAGGAAGAGAGAGAAAGAAAAGGTGAGAGAATTGAGAAGGGAGAGAGGAGGAGAAGGATAAGGATAATGAGAAGGCAAAGAAGAGGGAAAAGAGAGAAGGTGAAGAAGAAGAGGGGGGAGAGAAGGAGAAGAGAGAGAGGTAGACAGCCTAGGAGAAAGGAGAAGGGAGAGAGAGAAGGATAGAGGCAGAGAAGAGAGAATAGGGACAAGGATAAGGAGAGAAGAGAGAAGGAGAACAGAAAAGAGGAGAGAGAAGAGAAGAGATAGGAGGGAGAGGTAAGGAGAGAGAGCGAGAGAAGGAAGAGAAGGAGGGAGTGGAGGAAAGGGATAAGAAGGAGAGAAGGAGAGGGATAAGAGGGAGATAGAGAAGGAGAAAGAAGAGAGGAAAGATAAGAGGAGAGAGAAAGAGAGAGATAATAAGAGGGAGAAGGAGAGAGAGGGAAATGGAGAAGACGAGAGGGAGAGGAGGAGACAGAGAAGGGAAGGCGAGAGAAAAAAAGAGAAGGAGAAGAGAGGGGCAAGGAGAGGAGATGAATGGATTAAAGGAGAGAGAGAAGAGGAGGGAGAGGAGAGGAAGAGAGGGGAGGAGAGAGAGAAGGAGAAGAGAGAGGGAACGAGAGTAGATGGAGGGATAAGAGGAGAGAGCGGAGAAGGAGGGAGAGAGAAGGAGAGGACAAGAGGGGAGGAGAGAGGGAGAAGAGGGGGAGAGAGAGAAGAAGAAGGAGAGAGGGAACAAGAGAGGAGGTGAGAGGAAACAAGAGAATGAGAGGAGGACAGAGAGAAGGAAAGGAGGAGAAGAGGGAAGGGGAAGGGAACGAGATAGAGAAGGGAGAGTAGAGATAGAGTAGGTGAGAAGCAAGAGAGATAGAGGAGGAGAGAGGAAACGAGAGAGGTGAGTGGAGGAGAGGGATAAGGAGATAGAGAAGCGAAAGAGAGAGAAAGGAGGGTAGTGGGAAGAGAAGAGGATAGGAGGGAGAAGGAGAGAGAAGGTAAGGAGAGGGAGAAGGGAGAGAGAGAGAGAACGGGGAGAGGAGCGAAGAAGGGAAAGAGGAGATAGAGAGAGGAGTCCCCTCTCCTTCTCATCTTCCCTCTCCTCCTCTCCTTCTCTTCTCTTTATCCTCTCTCTTCTTCTCTTTCTCTCCTTCTCGCTCATCTCATCCTTCTCTCCTTATCCTCATAAGGAGAGAATGAGAGCATAAGAGGGAGATAGGGAACGAGAAGAGGGAAGAGGAGAGATGGGGAAAGAGGAAAGAGAGAGAAGAAGAGATAAGGAAGTGGGAGGGCGAAGAAGAACAGAGGAGGGAGGAAACGAGAGAAGAGGAGAGAGAGAAGGAGAGAGGAGGGAGAGAAGTGAGAGAAGGGGGAGCGGAGGAGAGGGAGAGAAGGAGAGTGAGAGAGAAGAGGAAGGGAGGAGAGAGGGAGAAAGAGAGAGAAGGAAAGAGAGATAAGGAGAAAGATGAGGAGAGAGTGAACGAGAGAGAAGGAGAAGAGAAAGAGTATCGAGAGGGAGAGTGAGAAAAGGAGAAGAGAGAAAAGGTGAGGGGTAGAACAAGGAGAAGGATAGAAGGAGAAGAGGGAGGAGGAGGAGAAGAGGGAGGAGGAGGAGAAGAGTGGTAGAGAAGAGTAGAAATGGGAAGAGAGAGAAGAAAAGAGAGGAAAGGGAGAGAGAGAGAGAAGAGATATGGAGAACGAGAGTGAGAGGTAGAGAAGGGAGAGAGAAGGACAGTGGAGAAAGGAGGATAAGAAGAGCAGAGAGAGGAGAAGGAGATAGAAGGAAGAGGGAGAGAGAGAACACGAGAATAGACAAGAGCAGAGAGGGAGGGAGGATAGAGAAGGGAAAGACAGAGAAAAGGAGAGGGAGGAGAGAAGAGGGAGAGGAAGGGAGAGAGAGAGAGCGAGAGAAGGAGGAGGGAGATAGAAAATGAAGGAGAAGAGGGAAGAGGAGGGAGAGAAGAGAGCCAGAGAAGAGAGGGAAGGAGGAGAGAAGAGGGAGAGAGAAGGAGACAAGGGAGAGAGTAGGATAGGAAAGTAGAGGGGAGAGGGGGTGAAGGAATGGGAGGGTAGGAGAGAGGTAGAGACGAGAGAGAGAAGGAGAAGGGAAAGAGGATGATGAAGAAGATAAAATGGGGAGAGAGAAGAAGAAGAAGAAGAAGAAGAAGAAGAGAGAAGAAGAAGGGGAGCGGGATAAGAGGGAAGGGAGAGGAGAGAGAGGGAATATGAGGGAGATAGAGATGATGCAAGGGAGATGAGAGAAAGAGAAGAGGGAAGAATGAGAGAGGAGAGTGGTAGAGGAGATAAGAGAGGGGTAGAACGAGAGAGAGAGAGGGAGAGAGAGGGAGAGAGAGAGAGAGAGAGAGAGAGAGAGAGAGAGAGAGAGAGAATGGCTCTACAGAATGGGACGAGGAGAGAGAGAAGGATTGGGAGAAATGGAGAAGCGAGAGGAGGGAGAGAAGAAGAGGGAGAAGGAGAGAGGAGAGAGAGATAAAGAGAGTGGCATGAGGAGAAAGGGATAAGGAGAGACGGAGTGAAGGAAGAGAGAGAAAGAAAAGGTGAGAGAAATGAGAAGGGAGAGAGGAGGAGAAGGATAAGGATATTGAGAAGGCAGAGAAGAGGGAAAAGAGAGAAGGTGAAGAAGAAGAGGGGGGAGAGAAGGAGAAGAGAGAGAGGTAGACAGCCTAGGAGAAAGGAGAAGGGAGAGAGAGAAGGAGGGAGAGAGCGAGAGAAGGAACAGAAGGAGGGAGTGGAGGAAAGGGATAAGAGGGAGAGAGAAAATGAGAGAAGGAGAGGTATAAGAGGGAGATAGAGAAGGAGAAAGAAGAGAGGAAAGATAAGAGGAGAGAGAAAGAGAGAGATAATAAGAGGGAGAAGGAGAGAGAGGGAAATGGAGAAGACGAGAGGGAGAGGAGGAGACAGAGAAGGGAAGGTGAGAGAAAAAAGAAGAAGGAGAAGAGAGGGGCAAGGAGAGGAGATGAAGGGATTAAAGGGGAGAGAAGAGGAGGGAGAGGAGAGGAAGAGAGGGGAGGAGAGAGAGAAGGAGAAGAGAGAGGGAAGTGGAGAAAAGTAGGAGAGAGAAGCTCTGGGGAGACATGGGCGATTCTAGGGGTTTTTGGGGTCGTTTTCTTCGTTTTTCCATCTAAAACCTTCGTTTTTTCACTCTTTTGGTGCGTTTTCTTCGTTCTTCTCTAGCTTTGACGTGTGGGGGAGATGGTGGCATGGTTTTGCATCTCCAACATGCGCAAAAGGTGGGTGGAGAGGCCATGTTGGGTGAGGCCTCGGGAAAGGAGGGTGCAATGGGTGATGCACCACTTTTTCCTAAGAAGTGGACGGATCTTTTCACATCCACACCAAGGGCATCTACGGCCTTGGAGTTTGTGGAGCCGATGGTGAAGGAGGGGGTTCGTATGGGCCATTGTTCACGTGAAGAGGTGGTGGATGCTCTCAAGAGGTGGGACAAAGTTCTTCTTGGATATTTTGTTGATTTTCGGCCTCATCTCCCAACCCTTGAGAGATTCTTGCCACGTTTGTGGAAGTTGTCCGGTGGTTTGGAGGTCATTCGGCGCAAGGAGGGCTTCTTGTTGTTTCGCTTCACCACGATGAAAGATTTAGAGATGGTTCTCGAAAATGGGCCATGGTTTGTTCGAGGAACACCGCTTGTGGTGCAAAGGTGGACTCCATCGACGGTGATGAGGCGTGCATCCATGTCTACGGTTCCTATATGGGTACGTATGCCGGAGCTTGATCTTAGGTTTTGGTCTTCAAAAAATCTTAGTATCATTGCAAGTGTTATGGGAAGACCACTCTACATGGACGAAAATACGGCTTTGGGTAGAAGGTTGGCGTATGCACGTGTGTGTGTGGAGGTGCCATGTACGTTTGATTACCCTCCAACGGTTCGAGTGCAAATTGAAGGAGGAGAGGTGGAGGAAATTGCAATAGAGTATGAATGGAGGCTAGGCTATTGTGATGAGTGCAAGGAGTTTGGTCACGTTCATGAGAAGTGCCCGAGGAGAGCAAAAGGAGAAAATCATGCTGGAGTGGGTGTGAAGGGAAAGAGGAAGGAATGGGTGGTAGTTGGAAGGAAAGGAAGGGAAGTGGGTGGTTCCGATGATCTAGGAGGCGAGGGAGGGGTGATGGGCGTCGAAGACAAGGAAAATTTGGTGGTAGTTGAGCTCGCCGGAGTTGGGGCGGCTGCTGGCGCCGGCTCGCCGGTGATGGCTGGTCAGGGAGTCGGAGGGGAGGTGTATGCCGGAGTTGGACCAAGTGGGAATGAGCAAGGGGGACAAAAAGCAAAAGAAGGGGGACAAATTATGAAAAAGCAAAAGGGTGTCATAAAAGGTACTAAGGTGTGCTTTGTGGAAGAGCCAATCATAGGGGTGGAATTCAAAAATCATGGGGGGACCAAAAGTGCCTTGCAAGAGAAAGAAACAAACAAGGAGGTGACACTTGGCATGGTTAAAGAGAAGGGATTGGAGTTATGCTCTAGTGAGGGAATTAAAAATGGGAGTGGAAATTTATGTGGGGTTGTGGTGGATGAGGAGGTGTCACGTGATTTTGAGGAGAGGGAATTGCATATTTCTCATGCAAAGGACGGCTGGATTGCACCAAGAAAATTGGTGCGTCAACTAGAGGAGGGGTTACCTAGTGTGGAGTGTGACCTTGGAGAAGCACCGAGTAGGGGCCGGTTTGAAGTGTTGAGTGGATTGGCGGATGTGGGTTTTTTTGACGAAAAGGAGGGTGAAGGAAAGGTGGAGGAGAAGAAAAGAATGGTTGCAAGGGTTTCCTCTCCACCTCCTTCGGTGGACCTTGAATCCATTTCTCCACAACCCGAGGCATTCAAAGCTATACGCGCGAAGGTGGGGGCACAACAAAAGGCAATGCGAGGCGGAAAGGGACCCCGGTCCCCTACACCAAAATCATGATAGTCTTAGTATGGAATGTGCGCGGCGCAAATCTCCCCGGCCGAGCACACATGATAAGGGGGAAAATAAAGGAAGTTAAGGCGGATGTGGTACGTATTGTGGAGCACAAGGTGAAGACAAAGAAGTTGGATCGATTTCGGAGATCAATTTGGGGACAACAACAATGGGCTGCAAATAATATAATTGTGGATTCGGGTCGGATTTTAGTTATGTGGAATGATAGCAAAGTGGATCTCCGGGTTACATGGGAATCGGCTCAAATGGTGCAACTTGAAGGAAATGATTTGGTGAGTGGAAAGGTGATTGTGTTGACAATGGTGTATGGTGCAAATGGACATGTTGAAAGACGAGCACTTTGGGAGGATCTTGGGAGAGCGGCACCGGGTGATGACACTCCTTGGCTTGTATGTGGTGATTTCAATTGCATTAGGAAGGGGAGTGAGAAGAAGGGAGGAGTGGGGCTGAATATGACGGCCATGGCTGATTTCAACACTTGTATCGATCGTCTACAACTTTTGGAGGCACCATCAACGGGGGACGAGTTCACTTGGACAAATTCCTCACGAGGAGAAGCTTGTATTGAGACACGTATCGACCGGATGCTCATTTCACATGCATGGATAGCTGAATTTCCGGAGTCTTTTTATGAAGTGGGAGGGAAGGACTTGAGTGACCATGCGCCTCTTGTCATGAATACGGAGAAGATGGGTGAAAGGAAGGCTCGAATGTTTCGTTTTCAGAATTTTTGGGCTGAGCATGAGGACTTTTTAAATGTGGTGGGCACGGCTTGGTCTACTCTTGTGGAAGGCACACCCATGTTTCGAGTGGTTGCAAAATTAGAGGAAGTCAAGAAGGCTTTAAAGAAGTGGAGTGGGTCTACTTTTGGTAATGTGGAGCAAAGAGTGGTGGAAGCTAGGCACGCCCTTGAGGTGGTGCGGCTTAAGAGAAGGGAGGAACATGACGAGGCGAGTCTATTAGAATCGGAAATTGAGTGCAAGAATGGCCTAAACGAAGCACTAGTTCGAGAAGAATCCATTGTGAGACAAAAATCGAGGGTGAGATGGTTACGAGAAGGAGACCGAAACTCTAGATTTTTCCATGCTTCCCTTAGAGTGAGGAGAGCCACCAATCATGTGAGGCGAGTGTTAGTGGAGGGAGTGGCCATTGAAAGTGAGATAGATATTCGTGAGGCGTTTCGGCGCCGTTACTCTAACTTGTTTGCTAATGGTTTTCAGGTACGAAGCATAGATCCAACCCTTGAGTTGCCACAACTTGAGGGGGTGGAAGCAAACGACCTCATCAAGGCTGTCACTATGGAAGAGCTAGAGAGGGTTGTGATGCACTCAAATGTGGACAAGGTGCCGGGTCCCGACGGCTTCAATGCCAAATTCTTCAAGGCATCTTGGTCGTGTGTGAAGCATGACTTGTTCAAGGCGGTGGACTCGTTCGTGAGAAATGGAAAACTCCTTGCGCAAATCAACTATACTTCCATCACGGTTATACCAAAGAAGTCTATGCCACAATCGATCGACGATTACCGCCCTATATCTCTTTGCAATATGATGTACCGCTACCTCTCAAAGGTCTTGGCTTGTAGGCTGAAGAAGGTGCTTCCTCGGTTGGTTGATGAGTCTCAAAGTGCATTTGTGAGTGGCCGGAGGATCAGCGACAACATCCTTCTCGCTCATGAGATTTGTCACAACATGCATTTGGAGAGAGGACATGGGAGAATGTGTCTAAAGTTGGATCTGAGGAAAGCGTATGACTCGATCTCGTGGTCTTTCCTTGAAGAAGTGCACCAAAGATTTGGGTTCCTGAGCAAGTGGAGGAAGTGGATCATGGCTTGTGTTCGTGCATCTTTTGTGGTCACAGTGAATGGAGCAAATTCAAAAGCTTTTCGAGCAACAAATGGCCTTAGGCAAGGTGACCCTCTTGCGCCATATTTATTTGTACTTTGCATGGAAGTTCTAAGTAGTATGATTACAAAGGAAGTTGAAGAAGGAACACTTGAGCCGGCAAGATGTGGTGATGTCCGAGTTTCCCACCTTCTATTCGCCGATGATGTGATGGTTTTTGCAAAGGCTACAAGGGCTAACGCAAGAGTCATCAAGAGAATCCTTGAGAGCTTCTCCTCTACGTCCGGGCTGCAACTTAACACATCGAAGAGTCAAGTTTTTATGGGAGGAGATGCGACACATGGGGCATGGATTTGCGAGCACTTGGGAATGGAGCGAGTTGCCTTTCCGGTTCTATACTTGGGACTCCCCTTGTTCTCGGCTAGACTTGGGTGAATCCATTGTGTGGACTTAGTTGAGAAGGTGAGAGCACGGTTGAGCACATGGAAGAGGAATTTTCTATCAATGGCGGGACGAGTGGAGTTGATTAGGAGTGTGATCACGTCAATGAGTATCTATTGGACCTCCGCTTTCTTGGTGCCTAGAAGTGTCTTACATGAGGTGGAGCGGCTTATGGTCCATTTTGTTTGGGGGAGGTGAGAAGAAGTGGGTGGCCGTGGCGTGGAAGGATATTTGTACACCCAAAATGGAAGGTGGCTTGGGGCTTCGGCGACTAGTTGATTGGAATACTGCCGGGATGATGCGGTTATTTTGGTTGGTGGTGGAAAATGATCACTCCTTGTGGGTTAGATGCATTCGGCTGAAGTACATGCGAAATGGGAGTATTTGGCTTGCTCGACCCCCGTCATCATGTTCGTGGGCATGGAGGGGCCTCTTGAGTGTCCGAGAACAAGTGAAGGAAAAGATTCAATACCAAGTGGGAGATGGGACAAGTATTCGGTTCTTCCTTGATCCTTGGTGTGGTATACCATTGCTTAGCCGACCGGAGGGTGAGAGATTACATTATGATATGGGTGTGCCAAAGGACACTTGGGTGTCATATTTCATTCGAGGGGGAGAATGGAGTCTCCCATACCCAAGGTCGTCGGAAATGATCGAGTTGTGGCCACATATTTTGGGGATTAAAATCCATGGAGGACGGGATAAACCCGTGCGTGTAGGGGCCACGACCGAAAAATTCACCATGCGTGAGGCATGGACATGGGTTCTCAAAAGAAAGGAGGAAGTGAGGTGGACGCGAGTAGTGTGGCACAAGCACCACGTTCCAAAATTCTCTTTCACTTTGTGGCGGGCACTAAGAGGAAGATTGATGACGAAGTGCTTGATGAGACAAAGAGGGGCGAAATATGATACCACATGTGTCCTTTGCAAAACGGGAGTGGAAGATATGACCCATTTGTTTTGGGCTTGTGATTTCACTCGACAAGTATGGCACCAAGTCCGTTTCGGTATGCCTTTGCACCGCACCATCAAAGAGTCCTTGGAGGCTGAAGCTATTGGGATACTTGGAGCCCATGTGACGGGTTTGGAGAGGGATATCATGAGCTTAGCATTGAGTGCGGTGGTGCACGAGTGTTGGATGGAAAGAAATAGACGTATCTTTGAAGATGAGGAGAAAAGATCAAAGGAGGTTGCGGAAATCGCAAAAGAGGCGGTAATGGTTATGGGGGTGGACATAAAGGCAATCAAAGAAGACCCCGAAAAGTTGAAGATTTTTGAAGACTTTTGGCGAAATTCCATGAGTGCGAATAATATATAGGACGTAGGAAAGCGTAGAATTTTGTAGCCCATTGGGCGAGATAGAAGGAGAGTATGTTAGTGGCTGGATGTGCACCTTGTATGTCCCGCAAGCTTCAGCTTTAAATTTTGGTAGGATGTAATTTTACACACATACTTAATAGAATTTAGAGGCCAAGCCTCCCTTTTGCTTTGCAAAAAAAAGTAGAGGGCTAAGAGGGAGATAGAGAAGGAGAAAGAAGAGAGGAAAGATAAGAGGAGAGAGAAAGAGAGAGATAATAAGAGGGAGAAGGAGAGAGAGGGAAATGGAGAAGACGAGAGGGAGAGGTGGAGACAGAGAAGGGAAGGTGAGAGAAAAAAAGAGAAGGAGAAGAGAGGGGCAAGGAGAGGAGATGAAGGGATTAAAGGAGAGAGAGAAGAGGAGGGAGAGGAGAGTAAGAGAGGGGAGGAGAGAGAGAAGGAGAAGAGAGAGGGAACGAGAGGAGACGGAGGGATAAGAGGAGAGAGCGGAGAAGGAGGGAGAGAGAAGGAGAGGACAAGAGGGGAGGAGAGAGGGAGAAGAGGGGGAGAGAGAGAAGAAGAAAGAGAGAGGGAACAAGAGAGGAGGTGAGAGGAAACAAGAGAATGAGAGGAGGACAGAGAAGGAAAGGAGGAGAAGAGGGAAGGGGAAGGGAACGAGATAGAGAAGGGAGAGTAGAGATAGAGTAGGAGAGAAGCAAGAGAGATAGAGGAGGAGAGAGGAAACGAGAGAGGTGAGTGGAGGAGAGGGATAAGGAGATAGAGAAGCGAGAGAGAGAAAGGAGGGTAGTGGGAAGAGAAGAGGATAGGAGGGAGAAGGAGAGAGAAGGTAAGGAGAGGGAGAAGGGAGAGAGAGAGAACGGGGAGAGGAGCGAAGAAGGGAAAGAGGAGATAGAGAGAGGAGTCCCCTCTCCTTCTCATCTTCCCTCTCCTCCTCTCCTTCTCTTCTCTTTATCCTTGCTCTTCTTCTCTTTCTCTCCTTCTCGCTCATATCTTCCTTCTCTCCTTATCCTCATAAGGAGAGAATGAGAGCATAAGAGGGAGATAGAGAACGAGAAGAGGGAAGAGGAGAGACGGGGAAAGAGGAAAGAGAGAGAAGAAGAGATAAGGAAGAGGGAGAGCGAAGGATAACAGAGGAGGAAGGAAACGAGAGAAGAGGAGAGAGAGAAGGAGAGAGGAGGGAGAGAAGAGAGAGAAGGGGGAGCGGAGGAGAGGGAGAGAAGGAGAGTGAGAGAGAAGAGGAAGGGAGGAGAGAGGGAGAAAGAGAGAGAAGGAAAGAGAGATAACGAGAAAGATGAGGAGAGAGTGATAGAGAGAGAAGGAGAAGAGAAAGAGTATCGAGAGGGAGAGTGAGAAAAGGAGAAGAGAGAAAAGGTCAGGGGTAGAACAAGGAGAAGGAGAAGGAGAAGAGGGAGGAGGAGGAGAAGAGGGAGGAGGAGGAGAAGAGTGGTAGAGAAGAGTAGAAATGGGAAGAGAGAGAAGAAAAGAGAGAGAAGAGATATGGAGAACGAGAGTGAGAGGTAGAGAAGGGAGAGAGAAGGACAGTGGAGAAAAGAGGATAAGAAGAGCAGAGAGAGGAGAAGGAGATAGAAGGAAGAGGGAGAGAGAGAACACGAGAATAGACAAGAGCAGAGAGGGAGGGAGGATAGAGAAGGGAAAGAGAGAGAAAAGGAGAGGGAGGAGAGAAGAGGGAGAGGAAGGGAGAGAGAGAGAGCGAGAGAAGGAGGAGGGAGATAGAAAATGAAGGAGAAGAGGGAAGAGGAGGGAGAGAAGAGAGCCAGAGAAGAGAGGGAAGGGGGAGAGAAGAGGGAGAGAGAAGGAGACAAGGGAGAGAGGAGGATAGGAAAGTGGAGGGGAGAGGGGGTGAAGGAATGGAAGGGAAGGAGAGAGGTAGAGACGAGAGAGAAGGAGAAGGGAAAGAGGATGATGAAGAAGGATAAAATGGGGAGAGAGATGAAGAAGAAGAAGAAGAAGAAGAAGAGAGAAGGATAAGGAGAGAAGAAGAAGGGGAGCGGGATAAGAGGGAAGGGAGAGGAGAGAGAGGGAATATGAGGGAGATAGAGATGATGCAAGGGAGATGAGAGAAAGAGAAGAGGGAAGAATGAGAGAGGAGAGTGGTAGAGGAGATAAGAGAGGGGTAGAACGAGAGAGAGAGAGAGAGAGAGAGAGAGAGAGAGAGAGAGAGAATGACTCTATAGAATGGGACGAGGAGAGAGAGAAGGATTGGGAGAAAAGGAGAAGCGAGAGGAGGGAGAGACGAAGAGGGAGAAGGAGAGAGGAGAGAGAGATAAAGAGAGTGGCATAAGGAGAAAGGGATAAGGAGAGAGGGAGAGAAGGAAGAGAGAGAAAGAAAAGGTGAGAGAAATGAGAAGGGAGAGAGGAGGAGAAGGATAAGGATATTGAGAAGGCAGAGAAGAGGGAAAAGAGAGAAGGTGAAGAAGAAGAGGGGGGAGAGAAGGAGAAGAGAGAGAGGTAGACAGCCTAGGAGAAAGGAGAAGGGAGAGAGAGAGAAGGAGGGAGAGAGCGAGAGAAGGAACAGAAGGAGGGAGTGGAGGAAAGGGATAAGAGGGAAAGAGAAAATGAGAGAAGGAGAGGTATAAGAGGGAGATAGAGAAGGAGAAAGAAGAGAGGAAAGATAAGAGGAGAGAGAAAGAGAGAGATAATAAGAGGGAGAAGGAGAGAGAGGAAAATGGAGAAGACGAGAGGGAGAGGAGGAGACAGAGAAGGGAAGGTGAGAGAAAAAAAAAGAAGGAGAAGAGAGGGGCAAGGAGAGGAGATGAAGGGATTAAAGGGGAGAGAGAAGAGGAGGGAGAGGAGAGGAAGAGAGGGGAGGAGAGAGAGAAGGAGAAGAGAGAGGGAACGAGAGGAGACGGAGGAATAAGAGGAGAGAGCGGAGAAGGGGGAGAGAAAAGGAGAGGACAAGAGGGGAGGAGAGAGGGAGAAGAGGGGGAGAGAGAGAAGAAGAAGGAGAGAGGGAACAAGAGAGGAGGTGAGAGGAAACAAGAGAATGAGAGGAGGACAGAGAAGGAAAGGAGGAGAAGAGGGAAGGGGAAGGGAACGAGATAGAGAAGGGAGAGTAGAGATAGAGTAGGAGAGAAGCAAGAGAGATAGAGGAGGAGAGAGGAAACGAGAGAGGTGAGTGGAGGAGAGGGATAAGGAGATAGAGAAGCGAGAGAGAGAAAGGAGGGTAGTGGGAAGAGAAGAGGATAGGAGGGAGAAGGAGAGAGAAGGTAAGGAGAGGGAGAAGGGAGAGAGAGAGAGAACGTGTAGAGGAGCGAAGAAGGAAAGAGGTGATAGAGAGAGGAGTCCCCTCTCCTTCTCATCTTCCCTCTCCTCCTCTCCTTCTCTTCTCTTTATCCTCTCTCTTCTTCTCTTTCTCTCCTTCTCGCTCATCTCTTCCTTCTCTCCTTATCCTCATAAGGAGAGAATGAGAGCATAAGAGGGAGATAGGGAACGAGAAGAGGGAAGAGGAGAGATGGGGAAAGAGGAAAGAGAGAGAAGAAGAGATAAGGAAGTGGGATAGCGAAGGAGAACAGAGGAGGGAGGAAACGAGAGAAGAGGAGAGAGAGAAGGAGAAGGTGGGAGAAATGAGAAGAGAGAGAGGAGGAGAAGGATAAGGATAATGAGAAGGCAGAGAAGAGGGAAAAGAGAGAAGGTGAAGAAGAAGAAGAAGAGGGGGGAGAGAAGGAGAAGAGAGAGAGGTAGACAGCCTAGGAGAAGGGAGAGAGAGAAGGATAGAGGCAGAGAAGAGAGAATAGGGACAAGGATAAGGAGAGAAGAGAGAAAGAGAACATAAAAGAGGAGAGAGAGAGAGAGAAGAGAAGAGATAGGAGGGAGAAGTAGGGAGAGAGAGCGAGAGAAGGAAGAGAAGGAGGGAGTGGAGGAAAGGGATAAGAAGGAGAGAGAAAAGGAGAGAAGTAGAGGGATAAGAGGGAGATAGAGAAGGAGAAAGAAGAGAGGAAGATAGGAGAGGAATGTGGGCTCAAAACGTGATAACCATGAGTGGGCCAGCCCAAATGTTGGAACCAAATTGCCTAGAGATCCATTTGCACAAGGTGCAAGTATGAATGGGGAAGGGCCTCGAATTTTGGAAAAGAAACTACAAGGTGACCCCGGTAGAGGTGGTTTGGGAGGGAAGGCTAGATTGAGGTCCCCCCCACCCTCAGTAGACCTTGATGATATATCTCCTCAAGCCGCATTTCAAGGTGTTCGAGAGGTCGCATTTCAGCAACAACAGAAGGAGAAGACCGGCGGGCCGAGCAACATAGCACGTGAGGAACTAACAGAAAGTGACAAGGAAGATGCCACCCTCATGGGCATAGATCACGTTGAGTACTTGCGCTTGAAGAAGAGATACGGGGATGTGCGAACATATGTTGAGGAACCTTGGTGCTATGACTCTGATGAGTTGAATTCAAGTGGGTCCCAACATTCGAAGGGATCGTCAAAGAAGAAGGGGAAGAAGAAAGGGAAAGGAAGAAGATGAAGGTGCCCGGACAAGGACTTACCACGAATGCAAGATAAGAGTTAGGGGTGTAACGTGAAAATTATGTTATGTAACTTGCACGTGTAGGATTTAGGATCCGTTGTTAGACTAGCGCGAGTCGATGTAATATTTACTTTCGCAATATGAACTGCTCGCACCAGAGTAGTTCCTAGCACTTCATTGTATGCTCTTTTTGCATGTATGTTTATTGAGGCATCAATAAATTTAGCGGCTCTACCGAGACCGCCCTTTTACTTTGCAAAAAAAAAAAGAAAGAAGAGAGGAAAGATAAGAGGAGAGAGAAAGAGAGAGATAATAAGAGGGAGAAGGAGAGAGAGGGAAATGGAGAAGACGAGAGGGAGAGGTGGAGACAGAGAAGGGAAGGTGAGAGAAAAAAGAGAAGGAGAAGAGAGGGGCAAGGAGAGGAGATGAAGGGATTAAAGGAGAGAGAAGAGGAGGGAGAGGAGAGGAAGAGAGGGGAGGAGAGAGAGAAGGAGAAGAGAGAGGGAACGAGAGGAGATGGAGGGATAAGAGGAGAGAGCGGAGAAGGAGGGAGAGAGGAGGAGAGGACAAGAGGGGAGGAGAGAGGGAGAAGAGGGGGAGAGAGAGAGAGAAGAAGAAAGAGAGAGGGAACAAGAGAGGAGGTGAGAGGAAACAAGAGAATGAGAGGAGGACAGAGAAGGAAAGGAGGAGAAGAGGGAAGGGGAAGGGAACGAGATAGAGAAGGGAGAGTAGAGATAGAGTAGGAGAGAAGCAAGAGAGATAGAGGAGGAGAGAGGAAACGAGAGAGGTGAGTGGAGGAGAGGGATAAGGAGATAGAGAAGCGAGAGAGAAAGGAGGGTAGTGGGAAGAGAAGAGGATAGGAGGGAGAAGGAGAGAGAAGGTAAGGAGAGGGAGAAGCGAGAGAGAGAGAACGGGTACAGGAGCGAAGAAGGAAAGAGGAGATAGAGAGAGGAGTCCCCTCTCCTTCTCATCTTCCCTCTCCTCCTCTCCTTCTCTTCTCTTTATCCTCGCTCTTCTTCTCTTTCTCTCCTTCTCGCTCATCTCTTCCTTCTCTCCTTATCCTCACAAGGAGAGAATGAGAGCATAAGAGGGAGATAGGGAACGAGAAGAGGGAAGAGGAGAGACGGGGAAAGAGGAAAGAGAGAGAAGAAGAGATAAGGAAGAGGGAGAGCGAAGGAGAACAGAGGAGGGAGGAAACGAGAGAAGAGGAGAGAGAGAAGGAGAGAGGAGGGAGAGAAGAGAGAGAAGGGGGAGCGGAGGAGAGGGAGAGAAGGAGAGTGAGAGAGAAGAGGAAGGGAGGAGAGAGGGAGAAAGAGAGAGAAGGAAAGAGAGATAAGGAGAAAGATGAGGAGAGAGTGAACGAGAGAGAAGGAGAAGAGAAAGAGTATCTAGAGGGAGAGTGAGAAAAGGAGAAGAGAGAAAAGGTGGGGGGTAGAACAAGGAGAAGGAGAGAAGGAGAAGAGGGAGGAGGAGGAGGAGAAGAGTGGTAGAGAAGAGTAGAAATGGGAAGAGAGAGAAGAAAAGAGAGGAAAGGGAGAGAGAGAAGAGATATGGAGAACGAGAGTGAGAGGTAGAGAAGGGAGAGAGAAGGACAGTGGAGAAAAGAGGATAAGAAGAGCAGAGAGAGGAGAAGGAGATAGAAGGAAGAGGGAGAGAGAGAACACGAGAATAGACAAGAGCAGAGAGGGAGGGAGGATAGAGAAGGGAAAGAGAGAGAAAAGGAGAGGGAGGAGAGAAGAGGGAGAGGAAGGGAGAGAGAGAGCGAGAGAAGGAGGAGGGAGATAGAAAATGAAGGAGAAGAGGGAAGAGGAGGGAGATAAGAGAGGCAGAGAAGAGAGGGAAGGAGGAGAGAAGAGGGAGAGAGAAGGAGACAATGGAGAGAGGAGGATAGGAAAGTAGAGGGGAGAGGGGGTGAAGGAATGGGAGGGAAGGAGAGAGGTAGAGACGAGAGAGAGAAGGAGAAGGGAAAGTGTATGATGAAGAAGGATAAAATGGGGAAAGAAGAAGAAGGAGAAGAAGAAGAAGACGAGAGAAGGATAAGGAGAGAACAAGAAGGGGAGAGGGATAAGAGGGAACCCTTTTTCGTCACATACAAATGGGGAAGGGTTTCAACCAATGGAACAAGAGATGAGTGGAGGGGCAAAAGGAAGTGGAAGTTTGGCTCACCTAATGGGACAAAAGGTGAGTGGAGGGGCTGAGGTGAGTGGGGAGTTGCATCTCATCCTTGTGTTAGGGGAGGTAGAATCCGAAATTGAGGGTGCACCAAATGTTTGTGGAAGTTTGCATGGAAAGAGTGTGCATGGGGTGTGTGGATCCATGGAAACACGTGCTTTTGATGTGGGGAAGGAAAATGCAATGCATGGGAGGATGAAGGTGTCGCATGCATCACCATGCAAGACCCCTACGACTTTGTGCTCTCCAAATAAATATGATGTGTTGGCCTCATGTGGGGAGGAAAGTGTGCACGAAAAAGAAGGCGGAAGGATGGAGGAGGTGGTTTCTAGTGGAATGGAAGTCGGCTTGGCAAGCATATTGCACTCCCCCCCATCTTCGGTTGATCTAGAGAATGCCTCTCCTCCGGACACATTTAGGCATGTGCGAGAAGGTGAACTGGTGAAACGAAAGAAAGCAAGCAAGGGTATGAAGGGACCTCGGTCCCCTCCACCACAATCATGAAGCTACTTTGTTGGAACGTGCGGGGTGCCAATCTCTCGGGGCGCACGCATATGTTTCGTAGCAAAATAAGACGAGAGAATCCGGATGTGGTTTGTTTGTTGAGCACAAAGTGAAGAGCGGTAAACTCCCAAATTTTGCACGTGCGGTGTGGGGAAATGGGAGGTGGTGCACGAATAATGATGTGTGTCCATGTGGTCGAATCATAATCATGTGGAAGGAGGAGGTGATAAAGATGGAACGACAAAGCGCATCAAGTCAATATATTCAAATGAGTGGGGAAGTATGCGCAAATGGGGTCAATGTGGATCTTTTTGTCATCTATGGTGCAAACAACTACTTTGAGAGGAGAAGATTGGGGGAGGATGTTAAAGCTAGTCGGCCACCTATGGACACCCCTTGGTTGGTGGTAGGTGATTTTAATTGTATTCGGTGGGATCACGAAAAGAGTGGCGGCGGGGGGTTCAATTTGAGGGTCATGAAGGATTTCAATGAGTTCATCGAGGAATCCGAGTTGTTGGAGGTGCGCACGGTTGGGTAGGAGTTTACTTGGTCTAATTCGTCGAGGGGAGTGGGACGAATCGAGACACGGATTGATCAAGTGTTGTGCTCCAAGGAATGGGTGGAGTGCTTTCCGGAATGCTTTTGCACGGTTGGGGAAAATGAACTAAGTGATCACCGACCATTGGTGGTTAGATGTCACCATGAGGGCGTGAAGAAAAAGAAGGTGTTCCGGTTTGTGAATGCATGGACAAGAGAGGATGACTTTCTTGACGTCGTCCGGAAAGCATGGGGAGTGTATGTGGAAGGCACACCAATGTTCAAAGTGGTGGGCAAGCTTGATGAGGTTAGAGAGGCGCTACAAAATTGGGCTAAAGAGAAATTCGGAAATACAAACGAATGGGCAAGCAAGGCGAGGGAGGCACTTGAGGAAGTTAGGAGAAAACTCATGGTGGATCCAACCTCGACTAGTCTTGTGGCTCAAGAACAAGCATGCATAGAAGACTTCACACGAGCTTTGTCCTTTGAGGAGTCACTTGTGCGACAAAAGTCACGAATCCAATGGGTGAGTGAAGGTGACTCCAACTCTCGGTTCTTCCATGCAACTTTGCGTGTACGAAGGGCGATCAATACTATAAGATGCGTGGAGGAGGGGGCGAGGTGATTGAAGAGGAGGGTGCCATCCGGGAGGCGTTTCGGAATCAATTTGCTAAGCTCTTCTCCAACCGAGCCCCAACGACCCCATTATTTCCTAACATTTGTTTCCCTTGTCTTACTAGGTCCGAGGGTGACTTCCTCACCCATGCCGTGTCCGAGGAGGAGTTGGAAGGGGTGGTGATGAGAAGCAATGATGATAACGCACCGGGGCCGGATGGTTTCAATGCACGATTTTTTAAAGCCTCTTGGTCGGTGATAAAGAAGGAGGTGTTCAATGGTGTTGCATCCGCAATGAGGGACATGAAGATTCTCAAACGTCTCAACTACACGTCCATAACGCTTATACCGAAGAAGACTACTCCCAAGTGTGTTGGTGACTATAGGCCCATCTCCTTATGCAATATGCTATACCGGTTCATGTCGAAGATTATGGCAAATCGCTTGAAGAAAATCTCTTGCCACATTTAGTAGGAGAGGAGCAAAGCGCGTTTGTCAAGGGGCGCAACATTGGGGACAATATCCTCTTGGCACATGAGTTGTGCCATAATATGCACCTAGACGTGGGAAGGAGACGTATGTGCCTACAACTTGACCTTAGGAAGGCATACGATTCACTTTCTTGGGACTTCTTGGATGCGGTTCTTGAACGCTTTGCTTTTCCCTCGAAATGGAGAAGGTGGGTGAAGGCTTGTGTGAGAGCATCCTTTGTGGTAAACGTGAATGGCAAGAATTCAGATTCATTTGTGGCAACCAATGGGCTTAGGCAAGGGGACCCGATGGCACCTTACCTCTTCGTACTTAGCATGGAGGTCCTTAGTACCCTTATAAAGGAGGAGGTGGCTGCCGGTCGACTCACCCCACTAAGGTGTGGAAGAGAACGGGTGTCCCATCTCTTATTTGCCGATGATGTGATGATTTTCGCCGAAGCTACAAAGGAGAATGCAGTCACCATTAAGCGCATCATGGACAACTTTGGAGCTATGTCGGGCCTTAAACTAAATACGGAGAAGAGCAACCTATTCTTGGGAGGGGACCATAAGGATAAAGAATGGATCGCTCAATTTCTTCAAATGAAACCGGCGGTCCTACCGGTTAGGTACCTTGGATTACCTTTGATATCATCCCGTTTGAGTAAGAGATATTGCCAAAGCCTTGTGGAGAAGGTGAGGGCCAAGTGAAGTGAGTGGAGGAGAGGACTTCTTTCTATGGCGGGACGGGTGGAGTTGGTTAGGAGTGTACTTGTCTCCTTTAGTGTATTTTGGACCTCAACCTTCTACATGCCACGAAGCATCTTGCATGAGATTGAGCGTATCATGAAACACTTCATTTGGGGGGGAGAAAAGAAGATGGTGCTTGTTGCGTAGAAGGATATATGCACTACAAAGCTCGAGGGTGGGCTTGGCCTTCGTCGACTCACCGAGTGGAATGATGCCGGGTTGATGCGTTTATTTTGGTTGGTTGCGTCAAACCAGCCATCACTTTGGGTGAGGGCCATCCGAAGCAAGTATTTACGCAAAAAGAGTGTATGGCATGCTCGACCACCAACTAGTTGCTCTTGGGCTTGGAGAGGCATACTACGAGTCCAAGCTAGAGCACGGGATACATTCTTTTTTGAGATTGGGGACGACACAAATGTGCGCTTCTTTGAGGACCCTTGGTGTGGGAGGCCCTTCATTTGCGAGGAGCAAGGCTCTAGGTTACAATATGATATGGGGGTACCCATGGACACACGGGTATCTCACTTTTTGGGAGAGGATGGATGGAGGCTGCCATTCCCTAAGTCTATCTTCATGGAGGAACTTTGGGAAAGGGTGCGAGGCATAAAGATTACGGGGGGAGAGGACGTGCTTTGTTGGGAGGAAAGTAGAAGGAAGGCCTTCTCCCTTAAGGCCGCATGGAGCTTAGTTCGAAGAGAGGGGCCATACGTGGGCTGGTCCCATGGGGTGTGGCACCCTCTTGCCATACCTCGAGTCTCCTTATGTTTGTGGAGAGCCATGAGAAGCCGGCTCCCTACTATGGATTTACTTTGGGCACGACATACACATGTGATCTCCCGGTGTGCGCTTTGCATGTGTGCGGGGGAGAGTGTGGAGCATCTATTTTGGGAGTGTAGCTTCTCAAAACAAGTGTGGCATGGAATTCTTGAAGTATTGCGGATCCGCGGATTGGGACATGCTGAAATTCATGAAGAACTAGAAAGGATCACATTGGCTTCAAGGAGTACATTGGACAAGCACATGGCACGACTAGCATATGGTAGCACAATTTACCTACTTTGGCAAGAAAGGAATATGCGTGTGATGGAGGGACAGCAAAGACCGGCGTCCATTGTGATACATAACATCAAGGAGATGGTGCGATTAAAGGCCATGGTGAGCAAGCGAAATGACCATATAGTGTGCGAAGAGATTAAAGTGAGATGGTTGTAATATGACTTACCCGTGTGTGGGGAGCATAATGTATTGTTTCTTTTGGTAGGATAGACACGTTTCTAATGCGGAATTAGCATGAATTTGTATCCGATTATGCATACTAGCATAATCCGAATTTTTAATTTTCAGCACTTGTGTGCTATATATACACATGGAGGCTCGCCTCCCTTTTTGCCTTGCAAAAAAAAGAGAAGGAGAAGAGAGGGGCAAGGAGAGGCGATGAAGGGATTAAAGGAGAGAGAGAAGAGGAGGGAGAGGAGAGGAAGAGAGGGGAGGAGAGAGAGAAGGAGATGAGAGAGGGAACGAGAGTAGACGGAGGGATAAGAGGAGAGAGCGGAGAAGGAGGGAGAGAGAAGGAGAGGACAAGAGGGGAGGAGAGAGGGAGAAGAGGGGGAGAGAGAAAAGAAGAAGGAGAGAGGGAACAAGAGAGGAGGTGAAAGGAAACAAGAGAATGAGAGGAGGACAGAGAAGGAAAGGAGGAGAAGAGGGAAGGGGAAGGGAACGAGATAGAGAAGGGAGAGTAGAGATAGAGTAGGAGAGAAGCAAGAGAGATAGAGGAGGAGAGAGGAAACGAGAGAGGTGAGTGGAGGAGAGGGATAAGGAGATAGAGAAGCGAGAGAGAGAAAGGAGGGTAGTGGGAAGAGAAGAGGATAGGAGGGAGAAGGAGAGAGAAGGTAAGGAGAGGGAGAAGGGAGAGAGAGAGAACGGGGAGAGGAGCGAAGAAGGGAAAGAGGAGATAGAGAGAGGAGTCCCCTCTCCTTCTCATCTTCCCTCTCCTCCTCTCCTTCTCTTCTCTTTATCCTCTCTCTTCTTCTCTTTCTCTCCTTCTCGCTCATCTCTTCCTTCTCTCCTTATCCTTATAAGGAGAGAATGAGAGCATAAGAGGGAGATAGGGAACGAGAAGAGGGAAGAGGAGAGATGGGGAAAGAGGAAAGAGAGAGAAGAAGAGATAAGGAAGAGGGAGAGCGAAGGAGAACAGAGGAGGGAGGAAACGAGAGAAGAGGAGAGAGAGAAGGAGAGAGGAGGGAGAGAAGAGAGAGAAGGGGGAGCAGAGGAGAGGGAGAGAAGGAGAGTGAGAGAGAAGAGGAAGGGAGGAGAGAGGGAGAAAGAGAGAGAAGGAAAGAGAGATAAGGAGAAAGATGAGGAGAGAGTGAACGAGAGAGAAAGAGAAGAGAAAGAGTATCTAGAGGGAGAGTGAGAAAAGGAGAAGAGAGAAAAGGTGAGGGGTAGAACAAGGAGAAGGAGAGAAGGAGAAGAGGGAGGAGGAGGAGAAGAGTGGTAGAGAAGAGTAGAAATGGGAAGAGAGAGAAGAGTAGAAATGGGGAGGGAGAGAAGAGAGGCAGAGAAGAGAGGGAAGGAGGAGAGAAGAGGGAGAGAGGAGGATAGGAAAGTAGAGGGGAGAGGGGGTGAAGGAATGGGAGGGAAGGAGAGAGGTAGAGACGAGAGAGAGAAGGAGAAGGGAAAGAGGATGATGAAGAAGGATAAAATGAGGAGAGAGAAGAAGAAGAAGAAGAGAGAGAGAAGGATAAGGAGAGAAGAAGAAGGGGAGCGGGATAAGAGGGAAGGGAGAGGAGAGGGAACATGAGGGAGATAGAGATGAGGCAAGGTAGATGAGAGAAAGAGAAGAGGGAAGAATGAGAGAGGAGAGTGGTAGAGAAGGAGATAAGAGAGGGGTAGAACGAGAGAGAGAGAGAGAGAGAGAGAGAGAGAGAATGGCTCTACAGAATGGGACGAGGAGAGAGAGAAGGATTGGGAGAAAAGGAGAAGCGAGAGGAGGGAGAGAAGAAGAGGGAGAAGGAGAGAGAGATAAAGAGAGTGGCGTAAGGAGAAAGGGATAAGGAGAGAGGGAGAGAAGGAAGAGAGAGAAAGAAAAGGTGAGAGAAATGAGAAGGGAGAGAGGAGGATAAGGATAAGGATAATGAGAAGGCAGAGAAAAGGGAAAAGAGAGAAGGTGAAGAAGAAGAGGGGGAGAGAAAGTGAAGAGAGAGAGGTAGACAGCCTAGGAGAAAGGAGAAGGGAGAGAGAGAGAAGGATAGAGGCAGAGAAGAGAGAATAGGGACAAGGATAAGGAGAAAAGAGAGAAGGAGAACAGAAAAGAGGAGAGAGAGAGAAGAGAAGAGATAGGAGGGAGAAGTAGGGAGAGAGAGCGAGAGAAGGAAGAGAAGGAGGGAGTGGAGGAAAGGGATAAGAGGGAGAGAGAAAAGGAGAGAAGGAGAGGGATAAGAGGGAGATAGAGAAGGAGAAAGAAGAGAGGAAAGATAAGAGGAGAGAGAAAGAGAGAGATAACAAGAGGGAGAAGGAGAGAGGGAAATGGAGAAGACGAGAGGGAGAGGAGGAGACAGAGAAGGGAAGGTGAGAGAAAAAAAGAGAATGAGAAGAGAGGGGCAAGGAGAGGAGATGAATGGATTAAAGAAGACTTGGGCGTCACTTTTCAGCCCCTCACCTCCCATGGCTGAGAAACTTGCTTTCGTGCCACCGGTCGTTGAAGGGGGTGAAAGTTTCGGCCAATACAAGGTGAAGGAACTTGTGCAACAATGGGATATGATGTTGGTAGGGTGCTTGGTGGGATTCCGAACACACATGCCAACTCTCGAACAACATTTGAAACGCATTTGGAAGATCAAAGGAGAGCTCTCCATCTTCCGCCGCCAACATGGGTATTTTCTCATTCGTTTCTCCATTGTTGAGGACATGAAACTCCCACTAGAGGGTGGACCGTGGATGGTGAGTGGAGCCCCACTTGCCGTCCAACCTTGGTTAAGGATGTTGTGCATGCGACAAGAAAAGGTGACGAAGATACCCATTTGGGTGCGCTTGCCGGAACTTGAGCTGAAATTTTGGTCGCCGGAGCTCATCTCCACCATTGCGAGTGTGCTTGGTAGGCCTATTACTCTTGATGAAGACACAAAGCTCCGGAGGAGGCTAGGATTTGCTCGGGTGTGTGTCGAAATATGTGCCGGTTTTGACTACCCGAGAAAGGTGAAGATGAGGGATGAGGATGGGAACGTTGAAGAGGTGGAGGTGCAATACGAATGGAGACCAAAGTCATGCCCAAAGTGTGCCTCCTTTGGCCACTCGGGTGAGGCTTGTGGCAAGAAGGCCACTCGACGCGAATGGCGGGAAGTTAGTGGAGCACAAGTGGCAAAGCCGCCGGTGAGGAAGGAAAATCCGAAAAAAACAGCCATGTTAATGGACAAACAACACCCATCCGAGGTAGATGGGGATGAGGACGTGAAGAATGATGCGGGGGAGGAAGGGAAATGCGAAGAATTGGTGGTGGTGGAGCTCGCCGGAGTTGCCGCCGGCCAGGCCACAGGAGGAGGAGGAGGAACGGTCCTCCTGGATGAGGAGGAGGAGGGGGCACGTGAGGGTCATGTGTGCTAGGGGGGACAAGTTCTTCCATGGTTGTTGGAGGGAAAGCAAAAGGAGCCAATGAGGATTTGCCACATCAAAAGAAGAATGGAGAGGAAGCTTTGGCAGCCATGACAGCCACTAGGGAGGCGCCACGTGGAGGGGAGAAGAGGCAAAAGGCTGTTTTCCTCTTTAGGGACCACAATGAGGATAAGGTTGGAAGAGAAATTCAAATGTGTGGCGACCAAAGGCATGTGTGTGCACATGGGGACCATGGAGGAAAAAATGGGGACCATGGACCACATGGTGCACTTGGGGACCACGAATTTGAAATGTGGAGGGAAGAAGAGTTTTCTTTGGGCTCTCATTTTGAAGGTGAAAATTTATGTGATGGGCCTTCCCTTGGGCTGAATCGTGGGCTACAATTTGGGCCCATTGGACCACATAGGGGTCATGAAGAAGAGGGGGCAATTCAGGTGGAGAAACTTCATGGAGATACCGGGAGGGAGAAAGCTCGACTACGCTCCCCACCACCCTCGGTGGATCTAGATGAGATATCCCCTCAAGCTGGATTCCAAGGCGTTCGTGAGGCCACGCTAAGGCAACAACGAGCAAAGATTGGGGAGCCAAGTACACCAATACGTGAGGACCTCACGCCGAGTGATATTGAGGAGGCTGCGATCTTTGGCCGTGACCATGCCGAGTATAAACGCCTGAGGGATAAGTTTGAAAGCATGGAGACAGACTACGAAGATCCAGAGGAGCCATGGAGCTATGGCTCGGGGAGTCAAGTCGTGAGAGGCTACCTTGGAAAAGACGAGACGAGTCAAAAGAAATCAAAGAAGAAAGAGAAGCGAAGGAAAGGGAGACGATGAGTGAACGAGTGCTATACTCGAGACGTAGGATCTAGGATCTGTTGTTAGATTAGCGCGAGTCGATGTAACGTTTAAATTTTCGCGATATGAACTGCTCAAGCTAGGGCAGTTCCTAGCACTCCATTGTATGTTTTTTTGCATGTACGTTTATTGAGGCATCAATAAATTTAGCGGCTCTGCCGAGACCGCCCTTTTATTTTGCAAAAAAAAGAGGAGGGAGAGGAGAGGAAGAGAGGGGAGGAGAGAGAGAAGGAGAAGAGAGAGGGAACGAGAGTAGATGGAGGGATAAGAGGAGAG